>CABHPH010162314.1:0-51869 GCA_902168325.1 Peromyscus nudipes | reverse complement strand
CCTATAAGACACAAAGCCCTGTGCGGAGCTCCAAGGGAGATTGCCAGAGGCTTGAGAGTAAGTGCCAGCTCCCCAGACAGCCACTGAGTAAGTGCCACAAGGCCAAGTGAAAGAGGAATGCAGTAAGAATGACTAAATGAGGTGTCACAGTCAGGGTGTCTACTGCTGGGAAGAGACACCATGACCACCGCAACTCTTACAAAGGAAAACATTTCACCAGGTGGCTTACAGTTCAGAGGTTCAGTTCATTACCATCATGGTGGGACGTGGTGGCATACCGGCAGAGATGGTGCTGGAGAAGCAGCTGAGAGTCCTACACTGTGCAGGCAACAGGAAGTAGATTGTCTCCCTGGGCATGGCTTGAGCATATATGAGTGATATACTTCCTCCAACAAGGCCACACCTACTCCATCAAGGCCACACCTCCTAATAGTGATACTCCCTTTAGGGCCATTTTCTTTCAAATTTTCACTCCACGTGGGGTGAGCACTGAGCATGGAGATTTTCTCTGTAGGGGTGGAACAAAGGTGCGAGGAGGATGGACACTTGTCCTTGTGCCTTTCTCTACTCCACTGAGAGCAGCAACCTACTTGTGGTAGAAAGCATTATAGGGCTCGGTCTTTCCAATGCCATTCCCCCTTCCCAGGCATAGTTGACTAACCCAACAGAAGCATATCTTCCATCCTGTCATATACGATGATGGTTGGTACCCAGGGACTGGCTGACCAGCGTAGGCTGTCATTTCCAGGTGTCTTTCACTAAATGTAAAGAATGACAGGGTAAGATGTCACAAAAAGAAAGTCCTCTGTTTGTTACTTTGCATGTAAATAACCTGTGGCTTTTGTCATGTTTGGGCCAAATGGTTAACATTCATTATTTGCACCGTGGCATGCATCTCTGTGATTTAAAACATACCTGAGACCATTCCTGTGCGTTTCCAAGCAAATTCGAAGTCTCTGGATTCCAGAAATGAGCCTACTCAGAGAGAAAACAGAAATTTCAAGGGAATTTTCCCAGAACTTCACTCAAAGTTAGAAGAAAAACAAATACAGTCATGTTTCTCTTTCCTACAGTAAATATGGTTTCTGTGTAAGACTTTCAAATTGGGGGGTTTCATGTTTATTTTAAAGAAATTAATAATACCTACAAATAAGACTCATAGGGTCACATGAACAATCTGGAGTCCTGAGGTACTCACATACGTGCAGTTTGGGTCCTTGTATTAATCCGATCTCCTGAGGAAGCTGCCCTGGATTTCTCAGGATTGACTCAAGGCCAGTCATGTTAATCCCTCTGAGAAGCCTTCTCCAGGACAAACTGAGTTGCTGCTCTCCTCACCAACACTAAATCTCACACACATGGAGACACTATAGAAGAAGACACTAAAGATTAA
This sequence comes from Peromyscus nudipes, assembly GCA_902168325.1. Lineage (NCBI taxonomy): Eukaryota > Metazoa > Chordata > Mammalia > Rodentia > Cricetidae > Peromyscus > Peromyscus nudipes. Next base: position 50,476 of record CABHPH010162314.1, on the reverse strand, counting down.
CAAAACAACAGCATCTCAGCTCTTTCTCCCTCCCTTACTCAGTTCTGTGACTAAAGAGGAAGTTTTGCGGTTTGAACCTATGACTTTGTCATTTTTTTTCAGCAAAACAGTTTAATATTTATTGTTTTCCTAGTTGCATGCATCATTATGATTTGGAACATACCTGAAGCCACCATCCCTAGGAGTTTCCAAGCAAAACCGAAATCCCCTAGCTTCCAGAAATAATCCTATTCAGTGGGAAACGTAAACGTAAAGGGAATGTTCCCTTCATGGGATCATTCGATTTGAATATGTGGTGACCAACTGATGGCACTATTTGGGGAAGTTGTGGAATCTTTGGTCCATGTGACCTGTCCAAAGGAAATGGGTTGCCCTGGAGTGGGCCTTGAAGGTAATGTCCACTTACGGTTCCCATTAGCTTACTGATCCCCGCATGCATGTGCGGAGCTTAGTCATCCCTCTAGTTCACAAGGCTGCTCTGTCTGCCTTCTCCATCAGGATGACTGTTCCCTCTGAAACTGTAAGACAAAATGAACTCCCTCCCCGACACTTACGTTGATTCTACCCCATGTCTTGTCTGTGTGGGGAAAAGTGACTCATATAGGAGGCTTTCTTTTTTTTCTGCTTAAAAATTGTTACTTTTTAAGTGCCTGTGTGCTGTGGGATGGTCTGTATGGCAAATGTGTTGCTCTGATTGGTCAATAAATAAAACACTGATTGGCCAGTGGCTAGGCAGGAAGTAGAGGCGGGACTAACAGATAGGAGAAAAGAACAGGAAGGTGAAAGGAGACACTGCCAGCCACCACCAGGACAAGCAGCATGTAAAGATGCCGGTAAGCCACAAGCCATGTGGCAAGGTATAGATTTATAGAAATGGATTAATTTAAGATATAAGGACAGTTAGCAAGAAGCCTGCCACGGCCATACAGTTTGTAAGCAATATAAGTCTCTGTGTTTACTTGGTTGGGTCTGAGCGACTGTGGGACTGGCAGGTGAGAGAGATTTGTCCTGACTGTGGACCAGGCAGGAAAACTCTAGCTACACCTGTGCATGTGTGTGTGCACACATGTGTACATGAGTGTAGCTTAGATCCTGTGGAGCTAGAGTTACAAGAGGATGTTAGCCACCCTGTGTGGGTTCTAAGGAATGGAACTCTGGTCCTCTGCAAGAGTACCCTTAACCTCTGAGCCATCTCCCCAGTCCCCAGAAGTGGTTCTTTTAAATGTTTATATGAGCATGTACATGTGATAATATTCGCAGTAGTTTAGAAGCTGATCTGGTGAAAGTCTATAGAAAATTATAGGCTTTAAGGGAAACAAACGTTATAAACAGCAGACCAGGAGGAAAGGGCTCCCAGCAGTCTTTGAACTTTCAATCTGTGTTTTTACAGAGCAGCTCATTGTTTTTCTTCTCCCTGAAAAATTACAAACAATAACTTATGATGAGTTCTACAGAAAAAGACAATTTCCATGCCACCACTGCTTGACAAAGAGCAGCACCTCACTTGGTGTCTGCCACATGTAAGCAAACTCCCCAACATATAATCCTCCTCCAGAGAAGCCCTCTGGGACCATGATGCTATCTTGGGGTCGCCCTCTCTGCCCTGGAAACCCTCCCTCCTCCTCCTTGCAGTGTGTGCTGGATAGTGGCAGGGTGAGGTGTGAGAGAGGAGATAGTCTCCTCTCTGGCCCCACATGCACACTGTCAAGTCACTCAGGGTTGCAAGTCGCTCAGGGTGGCTTCTAGCCCGTCACCACTTGCTCTGGACTGTCTCTCCATAACTTAAAAAAAGAAAGAAAGATTAAAAAAAAAAAAAGCAAACCCCAAGGCATTCTGTCTTTTATAATGTTCTGTTTTAAAAGAGAGAAATCTTTAGAGAGAGACCAGGACCCTAAAAAAAAAACAAAAAAACCAAGGCCTGGAATTTCTCCCTTCTCTCTTCCCATTTAAACAGGAAACATTCCCGCTAAGAGAGTCCAGAGGGAGTGTTGGTTGTGCGTTTATTTTAAGGCAGATAATGTTTGTGTGTTGCAAATGTCAGTGATTTATCCTAAGGACTTAAAATGAGTGCAGAGAAACCACATGTTCCACTTCATGCAGAGAAATACCTCTGGTAGCTTTTGAAAGGAAACACAGGTTAAGGATTTTTTTTTGAGTGTTTCTGCAATCTCCAGCTCGAGCCAAAGAAAATAGAAATGAACATAGTGGTTGAGAGAAGGGGTCTTTAATTTTTTTTTTTTACAATAAAAGATACAATGAGTGCTAGAAATTTTCTAAATAAAAAATGAAATTGTCAAGAAAAGGGATGGTGAAAACCGGGTCCTTTATTTTGCAGGGTCACAGTGACAGATGACTGGCGATGTATGCCTGCTCTATTTGTCATGGGCAATTTAGCATAGAGCAAAGCAGCCCGGACTGAGTAATGCCAGCTGATACTATAAATAACTTGTACGCAAACAATTTAATTTTTTATCTGAAAACTCTCACTAACGAAATTACCCCCAAATTCATGGATCTATCATTCATTATTATACATAGCAAAATTAGGGCACACACCCACACAGATAAATGTAGATGGGAGACTGTATCATTCATCCTGAGGCCTACATTGCCACATGCTCCCTGAGCTCAGCGCTTGTCAAACCTTCATTGATTTGGGGGACGGGGCTGTTTTAACATCCAACTCCACAGATTACAGGGTGATTTTGACCCTCATTGACAGCGCCTGATTAACCACAGGCATGGTATTCTTACAGCCCTGTCACTTCCTTCAAGTGTCCAAGCGGTCTGTACGCTGACATTGGCAAGCTTTTCAGTAATCATTATTGTTGCTGTTTTTCCCTAAAAAAAAAAAAAAAAAAAAAAATCATAAGGAGCAGAGGAATAAAGAACGGAGCAATCTGGTGACGTGGTGAATGGTACTGGCGAGTATGTGCACAGAAGGTTTATTGGGATTTTAAGGGCTGCAAACAGAAGTCATGTGTCTCACCCCAGGCTAGCCAAGATGCCATCATCTGCACATTGTCTAGAGACGGATTGTTTCTGTTATGGCGAACAGATTGGATGATACTTGTCTTCAGTAGAAACTTCCAGACAGGCTTGTCTCCCATTAGCCTGTGTTCTTGCCCTGGACCTTTCTGTATGCTGCCCATTATGCGGAGCAACTTGGTTTTTGCTACTGACTTTGTGATAGACTTAATTACTTTTATCACAGTTCCAGGGGGGTCTTTCCCAGCCTTGAGTTGAGAGTTCTTTGCGGAACCGTAGAGGGGAGGCACACTAATCCATACAGGGGTGTGACAGCAGCCACCCAGACTTAGCCAAGGCCACACACTGCCCACTCAATGAGCACCTCACCATCTAGGAGGGAAATGAGTAAGTACAGTTTATGAGGACTCTGACCCACCATATTAATGCTACCGTATCTCATACAGACATGGGCTCTAACAGGGCACAACCTCACTGTGTAAAGGAAACTAGTTTGATCGCTGTAATAAAAGTGAATATAAAGGGGGATAAACAATAACAATGCGGGGATGTGTTTCTTCTCATGTACCAAGGTGAGTGTAAACTGTCCTAGGTGATATAGTAGCTCATGGTGTCAAGGGCCGGAGTTCTTACATTCTTGTTGCTCCGCCTTCCCTGGCACGTGCTTTTCACCTTGAAGTCTAAGATGGCAAAGAGGAGACGATTCCCTCTCTCGCTGTTTAAGGGTACACTTCACATCTGCTCATATACCCTTGCCCAGGCCTTGGGTGCCGTCACAGCCAACTGTGGTCATGGCAGAAGCATGCTGTCTTCGGCTGGGAGCAGCTCCACAGCTCCTGACCCCTCTCTCTGCTTCTCTTTCTAGGAGAGGCTCAGCAGATCCCGTGGACTACCTGACCGCAGCACCCCGAGGGCGCTACAGTGAGAGAGAGCTTCCATACTACCCAGGGCCTCATCCTGTACATCCCCCGAGAGGGAGCTATCCCCACCCCTCAGATCTGAGGGTGGCAGATCTCCGATATCCGCAGTACTATCCGCGCCCACCAGCCCAGCAGCACAAAGGACCCTTCAGACAAGATGTTCCACCTTCCCCACCTCAGCACCAGCGAGTTACAACCTATCAGGAGGTGGGCAGAGCAAGGCCCCGAGGGGGCAGCCCTGAGCGGAACCCCTATCGTAACCAGGATCCCAGGCAGAAGAACCCCATGACCGCAGCTGTATAGCTGAACATCACAGAGATCTTCCAAGCAAGGAAGACATCCAACACCACCTTTGCCCTTGCTAGACCCTAAGGCCTAACCCAGGTTTAGGTGCTCATGGTACAGAGAGGCTCTTGCTCCCTGAGGATTCGACACTTGACTGCTAATCAGAAGAGAGAAAAAGCGGACAGGGGTTTGGGGATGTGGATTCAAAAGGAAGAAGGAGTGTGGGGTCATAAAAACAGTACTTCCTGATACTTGAAAGGCTTGAAGAATTGGTTGATTCCAGGAGAGTGGCAATTGAGTAACAGCCAATGGAGCTCCACTATAGTAAACCCTGGCTAGAAAACCAGTGCCGGTTACAAACCCCAACCCCATCACCGCACATAGTAGAGGTAGCAACACAGAGGTGGTTGTCTCGGCCAGGCCTAGTCACTCACATTCAGATACTTCCTCTCAGCCCTGACCTTGGAGCTGTGAGGCCTACACAGTAGTAGAGTAGAGAGGCTGCCGGTACGGGCATCTTCACGAGCGCGGTGTTTTCACTGAGAACAACGCAACCATGAACATGACCAGTGACCTCTGTGAGACTTTCGGCCCAAAGGAAGACTGCATTTCCTTATTTATAGTCGACCTTGGGCTCCTGGTACGACTTGTTTGATACAAAGCTTTCACATATCCTTGCTTTTGATAGAAAAGCCAGTAGAATCGGAATGCAGTATTAGTGTCCTGGGAGGATGTTCACACCTGTCCGAGCTTCCAGAAGGAGCTCATCCCAACCACGAACCACAGTGAGCAGGTGAAGCGGGGTGGTGGTCCCACGGCCCTTGCTTTCCCCTCTCCCAGGCCCTGGCATGCTTACTTGGAGATCGCTCCTTCCAGAGTCCTCCCCAGATGCCTATAATTATGTTAACTGAGACCTCTACTTTTAGACTTTCTGCGTAAGGGATAAAGAATACATGTGAGTGGTGTGGGTAAAGAAAGGAGAGCCTGCTGGCCAGGCCACACAGAAAGCAATGTCCTAGGGATGTGAATTCCAGACTCAGTGCCAAACAGTACCCATCTGCCCCTGGGTCAGTGAGGAAACTGGTCACCAGAAAGAAGTAGATAGAAGTAGATAAAAGAGTGTGTGTGTGTGTGTGTGTGTGTGTGTGTGTGTGTGTGTGTGTTTTCAAACACATGTGATTACCAGTATGGAGAGTAGAAGGGAAAATTGCCTTCTGGAAGTTTGATGAGGAAGAAATCAGAGGAAGTAAAGAGAGAAGACTCGTAAGATTAAATCAGTCTGCATCTGCTCTATCTCATTAACAAATGTCAGGGCAAAGCCAAGGTCTCCACCTGATTTAAAAGACAAAAGAAAGAAAGAAAGTATTCTGGCTTAAGAAGCTGAACAGCCACTCTTGCTTCCTTTGAGCTTTTCTACACAACAGAGCGTCTGAAGCTTCCAATCTGATCCAAATGGAACACACGCAAAAGACTGAGAAATGGCAGATGCGGCCGGCACTATGAATTTCTCAGCGACTGCTAAGTACTTTAAGCCACTCACCTCCCCTCTCCCCCCACTCCCCAAAAGGTCTTTAGTTCAATATAGACATATTTTGGCTGAGAGTAGAATACCACTGACCAACAGAATTGACTGAATTATAGTATTCTAAAATACGTAGAGTAGCCATCTGGCCCAATTTATTCTTTTTTTTTTTTTAATAGTTTTGTTACCAAGAATGATGCAACTGCTGGGTTTAGACGTAAATGGTGTCCTTTGCTGGACTTCGAGAGAGATCATTATCTAAACCACAATGACTGCGGCCCTCTGAAAAACTGACTGTCAGGTTGCTTTTTTGTCCTCTGCCCTCCCTCTTCAGCCAGCAGCACCCCCACATCATATGTAATTTGTTCAGTGGGGTGGAGGATCTCAGACTCTGCCCAACAAGGTCCTGTGGCTACACTGTAGGGTCCCTGGCCACCATGCTGAAAATGGCATTTCCTTTGAGCCAAGGAATCCTGAAAGAAATTGATACAATGAAGGAAATGCAACTTTTTGGGGGGTGTGGGGGGAGAAGTAGATCAACTCTTAAGCCAGGCATGGTACCACATGCCTAGAATCCCAGAAGTCAGGAAGTCAGGGCAGGCAGATGCAAGGTGGCAGCTAGCCTGAACTGCAAGGTGAGTTGAAGACCAGCCTGGACTGTCTAATGAGACCCTCTAGGGCTTTTTTTTTTTTTTTTTTTTTTGAGGCGGGGTTGTTTTTGTTTGTTTTTAAGATTACTCTTGGTGTATTCTATATTTTACTCAAATTTCTGTAAAGCACTGATTCTATCCAAGGCAGAAGTTTCCCCTTACAGAAAGGCTGGACCACTTAAAGGTCAAGCAACAATGGTGTGCTCTGGAGAAGAGGCACTTGAGGATAACTGCTCATGTCTCTGGCTCCGGCACTGACACCTTGGGGCACACAGTACCCTATCTGCAGGCTTCAGACAAGCTGCTTCAGACCTTGGCTTTGTGTTGGGTACACAGTCCATCCAACAGTTGCTAATCCTGAGAGGCCCTCTGAGGCTCAAAGGTATTATTAAAGAGAACAAAAAGGAGATGATCACAGCTTTCTTTTCTTGCTTAGAAGTATAGCAATCTCTGCATTTGATCCTGCCCTAAAGAACTAACATTATATTTTGACGGAGGCAGCATCAAGCCAAGCAATGGTTAAGAACCACTCGGGCAGTAAGCTTTATAAATGCTGGAGTACTGTCCCGCCCACTGTCCCCTCTCCACAGCTGCAGGACCATTTTTCAATGCTCTGGGAGAACGGGTGGCTATCTGGAAGTCCAGGCTATGATAAGCAGGTCCCCAGAAGAAGGAACTAGCTCCCAGTGTATGTACAACCTTGGGGAAACTCACTTGGGTATCTCTCTGTAGCTGGGAACAGAGAGAAAGGTTTATGAAGACCTACAAACCTGTTACCAGGCCATCCAGCTTCACGGGCCCTCTTTCCTCCCTTTCTCCTATAACTAGAAAGAAAAAAGAGAGAGACCACTGAAAACCTCTAATCTCTAGAGAATTCAGTCTTCCACAGAGAGAGAAACACCGCCCATTGGTCCATCACACCCCTGGGCTGAGGCACCATCCTTCTTGGCTTAATACTGTTTCCCTCCAGAGTTAAACAGTGGGCAAACAAAGGAACATTTTCTTAAATCATGATTTCATAGCAAACAAAGCTTAGAAAAAAAATTATTCTAAAACTTATTATTCTGAGACTTTTCAGAACATCTATGTTGAACCCACAGGACCTCGTGGAGCAAAAGTCTGATGGATTCGATGGCATCATAGAGAAACAAAGCCTTGGAGGCTTTATTGGAGCCTTATTCTGCTACCAACAGAATAAAATTAAAACAGGATCCACTGCCTTAAATTTTTTTTTAAGCTAAATCTACCTTGTAAAGGAATCCTCCTGCAACTTCAGGATGGGAGAGCTGGTTCCTCTGTTCCCTGGTCCACAGAGGGACCAAGACCATAAAGAGCAATTACTTTTCCCTTCACTGAAAATCAACAGCATTTCATTTTGTTTGCTTGCTGTTTAGTGTTTGAGCAGTGTTACAGAATTTCAGGCCTGTGGAAAGAATTGAAAGGTGATTGATAAAAGGAATGTATCTCTGTAAAATTCCCATCAGCATTAAACACTGAGATCCACAGTGAGCAGCTTTCAAACTGTCCTTAAATTGAGTAGACATCCCACAGCTTCCCCGTGCGTGTGAACAGAAAGTCCCAAGTTTCACTCAATTAGGCAGGAGGGAGTTCCATTCAGAAAAGTCCATAATAGTGTTTCTCGTAGAAACGGGGAGATGGGAAAGGGGATTCTCCCTAAGATATCCCTACAAAGTCACCTTTCTGATAAAAGAGAGGGCAAAAAAAAAAGTTAGAAATCTAAAAATAAGCCAGGACTCTCACGTGGAACTATGACTTCTAAGTGTAACTTTCTCCCTCCTCTCCTTAAATAGGCACGCAATCTCCCACAGCCTGGCTTTTAAAGTTGGGTTTGGCTACTAAGCTCAGAGTGGGAAGTGAACCATCCCCAAAGACTCTGAGCCCATCTCTTGATCTGCTCTTCAGAAAGTGTTCCGTTCCATCTGCAATGCTATTTACTACTGGAACATAAAACAAACCTGTTGTTTGCACCCTCACTTTCTCTAGTCTTCCCTGTTCTTTTATGATTACCAAGTCGTCTGTTCACGCATTCTAAAGATAAATTATGTGAAATCGTATTTTGGCATATGGGGATGGAGAGTGAATTCTTTACAAACTTTTTAATATGATCCCATTTATATCACTGAAGACATTTTGGATGTTATTGTATATGAGTATATAAATTTTTCATGTTTTATTTTGCATTAAAATAAAGCTTTATTCAATCAGTGAGATATCAGTGTCTTGATTTGTTTGGGGAATCTGATGAATGATTAGGTGGACCTGTGCATGCTCACTCTGTAGCAGCAATATCTAATACAGTGGTTCTCAATCTTCCTAATGCTGCGACCCTTTCATACAGTTCCTCATATTGCGGTGACCCCCAACCATAAAATTATTTCCATTGCTACTTCATAACTGTAATTTTGCTATGGTTATGAATCGTTTCATAAATATTTGTGGAGGTTTGCCAAAGAAGTTGAGACCCACATGTTGAGACCCATTGGACTAAATAGTTGAGTAGCTCCATAGCAACACCCAAGAACAGCAGCAGGGCAAAGGGGCATCGGCTTCATGCAGACAAGATTGGACAGAGAGAGGCTGAGCTGCAGTGTGCTCATGGTACAGCACCAGCCATGTCCACAGGAAACTCTGGAGAACGCTCAGAGCTTCCTCAAGTGAGGATGAAAGAGTGGGACTTTATGCCACATGGCTACTCTAGGAAGAGAAAAAAAAAAAACCTAGGGTCAGGCAGTTTTCTTAGGTGAGGCACACACACACTCCACCCCAACCCCCAAGAGCCGTAGCAGCTGGGACCATTCTTGGTTGGTTCTCTTAGCAGCTGAGAAAGTATTTCTTTTATGGAAGGAGATCAAAGCCTCCCACCATGGTAGCCACAACATCATTCAACACTGCCTGCCTCTCACTCTAGAATCACCCTCACCTCACCTATAGAAGGTCATCTTCAATAACGTCACTGTCACTCTCAAGGCCCCTCACTCACTTTCAGCCCTTTCCATATTTCTAGCAAGTTCATCTACTTGGCGAGTTCAGCCAAGGTTTCACTAATCTCCCAGCTCTATCCAGGCTGACTGCTTTGACTCACATCTTATTCTGAACATTCCTGCTTTTTTTCTGGACATCCAGATGGTAATGACTCCACAAGCCCTTTAAACTCAAGTGTGTGCAAGCTTGCTCCCAATACCTGTTCTCACAATTCTGTTTGTGGACAATGGTACTACCACATCCAGTTACAAGGCAGAAATCTGGAAGTTTCCCTCCACCCACACTCATGCACCATATACACTCTGTAGACACTGTACATCAGACTTTAAACATGTCCACACTTCCTGGTGCTATGACATGGCTCAGTCTACTCACTTTGTCTCCTCAACCCTCTTCCACAGCCATCTACAGTATCTCATTTATCCCTGAACTTACTCTCTCCAGCCCACCTCTGCTCTCTAAGGCCTGCACCCTGCTTTTGTAAATACATCTTCCCAGAATACCTCCATGCCCACTCATTTCTGTAGTGGTGTAGAATTCTTTCACACTACATCATCCACACCCACCTCTAACTCTATTTTGGAAGGGGGGGGTCGGGGGTGGGAGGGGCTCTGAAACCGAGAACTGTCCAGACTACCCACCTAGAGGCAGCAAAGTCTTTAATAAAAAATATTGAAAATTGGTAGACATGGATTTAAAACATTGATTAGGTGTTAGCCACTAATTCACTGCATAACCTTGGGCAAAATACTTATCTCTCTGGCATTTCTTGTGAAATGAACTTCTCTGTATCTCAGAGAAGAGGCAGTTGTGTGCATCTCCTACCAACACTACTCTGAGTGATGGTATGTTGACAGCTTGAGATGGACCAAGTTGGAAGTATCCAAACCATAGGGAATGGATATAAGTGACACTTGAGTGCCTTCTATTCTGGAAAATAAGGTATCAAGAATTTATCAGTACACTATGATAATAGCCATCAATAGAGGGCTGGCAAGATGAATCCGTGGATAAAAAGCACTTTCCCAGCAAAACTGATGACCTGAGTTCAATCCCTGGAATCCACAGTGGAAGGAGAAAATGGACTTCCATAAGTGTACTGTGGCATGTACATGAGCATGCATGTATACAAACACACACACACACACACACACACACACACACACACACATACACACAAGTTAATCTTACTTTAAAAAAAATAATCACCAAAGATACTAATCTCTGTCCTGCTTGTATACACATTTGCACATACAAACTTCCATCTTCAAACCTCTCTGGGTTTCTCTGCCACTTGCAAGTTTAAGTTATAAGTCCAGAGCCTTTCAAAATCAGCCCATCCTTTCTTCCTATCTCTTACTGCTTCTCATTTTCTGTCTGTGCTACTCTTATTCCAACGTCATAAATTTAGTCTGGACATACTCTACCAGGGCCATGGCAGTAGAAGGATAATTGTCCCTGCTGAATGCCCTATAATGGACCCTTCCTAGGCCCTGAAGTCCCAGACCAGGCAGCTCTTTCTCTAGAAGCCTTGAAGTTATAGGTGAGAGAATGGCTTCCTGACCAAATCTCTCCTTCAAAATCAGAGATCCCTACTAGCTAAAAGACCTGATGCTGAAGACCACATTTCTTCACAACTCAGGTTCTGCACAGGTCTCAACTCTGACAAGGCAGACCACATGGCTGAAAGAGAGACATGAAGGTTAGTCATGCCTCTGTTTCCAACCTGGTCACAGAGCCATTGGGCTTCGGGGCAGGAGCACCCAGACCCCAGCTGCATGAGAAACCAAGACCGCGCGGTGGTTATTCATTGGGATAGCATGGATTCCACCTGATGGAATGTGACTCATTCCTGCACACAGGAGCCTCTGACTTTCTGATCATCCCAAGAGTAGCAACCCCCATAGGGAGCCGAGATCTGTTACTGTGAATTTATTCCCAGAAGCAGTACACAGAGGTACAAGGAGCTCAGTTGTCTGCCATTGAACAGACCAAGACATGGTCCAAGCCCCTCCTCCCAGCACAGAGTTGGTAATTCCACACTGTATGTTACGGAGATACCTTCTGCAGATCCTCAATAAAACTTTTATGACCCGTATTACAGTGATTAGTTTCCAAGTCTGTGTGGCCATCTAAGGTGTGCCGTATTTGTAACACATTGCCTGGCTCTGGCTTTATGCTCTAGAAATATTTGTTGAATTCATTTGAATGAAGAAATGAGGTGTGAGGGTTCTTTCCCTGAATTGCCGGGATGCTGACATTCCTCCTCGAAGCCCAGACCATAAATCTCCAAGTCCTGTTGTTAAAGTTCGCCTGGCAGTATTCTTGAAGCGAAGGGTGTTAGCTCACGTGGGCATGCCGGAGCCTAATTTAAAACACGAAAAAGCAGGCCAGGAGATTGTAAATGCAAGGGGTGATGCATTATTTAGAAGGTAAAAAGAGACTTAAGTAAAGAGAAAGTGTATTACTTACAAGCGGCTAAGATGGAAATACTTTTAGTCACACATGATTACTATTATTATTGTATAATTCCTGGATTTTAGGAAGCTCTTTGCAATCACTTGCATTACTTGTTCCTTTCAACAGCCATGGATGGTGAGTTGGAGCAACTCTCTGACTTTCCACAAAGAAGCTGAGTCCTGCATACAATGGTCCTAAAATAAAGATTTAATGGAAGCTGTTTTGACATGTCCAAAGAAACCGTAGGTTACTTTGTGTCTTACCAATTGAAATGCTCTTTTAGTGGCCACGTTTTTCCTGACTAATTATTGTTTACATCTCATGCTGAATATTTCATGATCACAGTAATTTTGGCTTCTCGTGTAGTCAAAGTAGATCAAGTTCTCTCTTATTTCACACAGGAGGAAACCGAGGCATCAAGAAGTCAACATCCCGTAACATGGTACTGAAGAAAGACAGAAAAGCTAAACTTACTCTATCCTTTCTCTTTATGAGAGTTCTCTTTATGAGAGTTTCCTGCGTTGTGGACACCATGCTGGGCTCTCTTCTTTGCAGCATGAGTGGTGGGCACTCCACCGAATTTTATTAAAAGACCCTCTGTCACATGGGCCAACCGCGCTTCACATGTGTGCGTCCCTCACAGGTCACTGGTCATGGTCACTGTGGTTGCCATCTCAAAGACTGTTGTGCTAGTAACTCTCGCCGCTGCTATGACAAAAGCAACTTGAAGGAAGAAGGCGTTTGTTTGGTCATTTGGATGGTCGGTTTCTTATGGTTTTGTTTTTTGTTTTTTTGTTTTTTTTCTCACTGTTTAAAGGGATTACAGTCCATCACGGCACCGGAGGTGGTGGAACCATGGGGCAGCTAGTCAGTGTTGGTTCTTGGCTGCCTTCCTGCTTTTCCCATTTTATTCCAGACCACGGGACGATGCTCTCCATATGTTCAGAGTGTGTCTTCCTTCCTCCAGTCAACCTTTCTGGAAATACCCTTCTAGACATACCCAGAGGTGTGTTCTAAATGATTCCAAACCCAGTCAGGTTGACATGAAGATCCACCATCACACCATTTTAAATATCATCCTTGGAACTTGAACCCTTGGCTGCTTCAAAGCAACCCTCCCTACACAAGCCTAAATATTCACGTTTACTGAGTGATTCCGAATGTGTGACATCTTTAGCTTTAACTGAACCCTGTCGCCCCTTGCTTAATTTCTGAGCCTTTCTGCCTACCCAGTTAAATAAGAAATACAACCATGAAATGGCAGTGATAGACCAACAGGCAGCCTCAAGTTCAAACCTATGGGCTCTGAGAGGAGAAAGCCATGCTCCTCAAGAGCTGAGACAAGGCTGAAGGTGAGGCACATTTGAGGGAGCAACAGAAGAAGGCCTGTGAGGAGAAACCACCTTTGACCACAGAGCCAGGGAGTTCCTATGAAGATACAGCATCTGAAATCACCTTAAAAGACAGGAGGAATAGGAACCAGATAAAGACCAGAATGGAAGGGTCCAGGTGGAGCCAGGAAGCTCCCAGATAGATGTGAGTAGGAGGGAGGCAGGAGGTGGTTTATAGGTTGGTGGTGGTAGCCACCCGCTTCCAGTACTGAATCGGAGCCAGAGACCAGCCTAAATGGTTTTCTTCTAACTTACTCATTAGATCGTCAGATTTACGATTTATAAATCAGAGCCATAAATGAAGGCAACTTGCCTTTAAGATTTTAGCTCCAACAAAAACAAGCTACTGAGTTTCTTGAAAGAATCTCTCACACAAATGGATGCTTATGTAATAACGGCCTTGTAAAAGCACCATGCACACAGACCTGGAAAAACTCTAAAGTTGGTTTGTCCTAGAAAGAGAAGGGAGCCAGCTCATTCGGTGTACAAAATTGATGCTCGTGTCCATGTTCATTAGGTGGACATGACCCCACCCTACAGAGGAGAACCCTGAGGATGTAGCAGTCAAAGAATGAGGCCATGGTGATTACCATTTCATGTAACACTAATTGCTAAACCGTCTTATTAATAAAAAACCCAGAGCCAGATATTGGGGTAAAAGATCAGAGAAGCAGAGCAACAAGCCACTAGTTCTTACCCCTACGAAATCCTAGGCTGAAAGAGAACAAGATCATCTCTCCATCTTGCCTTATCATTTCCTCTGTCCACCCAGCTCTATCACTTTCTGCCTTTCTGTACAGACCTCCAGACCTCTGTCGTTAACTATTGGCTAGCTCCTCCTTCTGATTTTCAGGCCAGCTTTATTTGTTAGAGCACAAATAAAATATCACCACAGTTTCAAGTGTGTGCAATGTTAAAGGTAATTCCGAACCTGTAAATGCAGATTTTGACATTTCGGTCTCGGGAACAGTCAGCTGTATGTTAGTCCCCCTATATATTAAATTGTAATCTATATAGACAGCAGTTTTGAACGGTATCCAGGCAAGTAAGCTGCACTTCTGGTGGAAGTCAGACAGGTAGATGAAACGTTGATGGCTTAATCCCTCCAGCGATTAAAGGTATAAGCAGACCTGGGCCCTGTGGTGGAAAGAGGCTGCCAGAAAATTTATTAAGAGCCATAAAGTGCAGGGCCATAATTTCAACAGGTTATCTGCTTCCACAGCTAATTGTTTTCCAAGGCTTCCCGGCTCAGACCCATTCAGCATTCTTATCACCTGGGAAATGCGCACTCCTTGGGATATTTTCCAGCGGGCAGCCACCTCTGTCCCCGCAATCACAGCAGTATTTTTGCTCAAAGAGTTGTGGATTAGATTTAAGGGCCGTCGCAGCCACAATGCACAGCCCTTGCTGATCTTCAGTGAGAGCTGTGGCGTCGCCCTTTGATTTATGGAGAGTGCAGCTCAAACCCAGCCCTCTGCTTTATTAAAGCAGCTTTTAGTCAGCATTAAGCCTCCCCAGCTCCGAGGCTCCCAAGAGCTCCACCACCCTGCAGTCAAAGTCCCTTTGATAAGCAGCATTCTGGGTGATTGCAAACACAGCGACTTCTCTTTGGGCCTGCCCACAGTCTTGCCTCCCTTGACCTTCCAGGTGTGAGTTGGGGGCGTGGGGGGGCTAAGCACAGGCCCAGCCTTCCTCGCCAAGTGGCCTTTCAATATCCGTTTTCTGACCCCATCCTGACATTCTCAGTATGGCAGTGTTTGGCCTGAGGCTATACCTCTTCATGGTGGATTTCTTTTCTTTTTTTTTTTCTGTTGCCCATTCAGGCTTTAAAGGGGAAGCCTTAGAGAGAAGCAGACACACGGCTTTGGGACCCGCTTTCAAAGGCACTAGCTCTCTGAGCTGTGTTTTGAAAAACCAAGTGAAAGGGTGGAGGACCTCCCGCCCCCCATAAAGGGCGCTGTTAGATCAAAGAGCATTTACATGTCTGTCGGTGAACAGTCATTTGAGGGTAGCAAGTGTGCAAACCATGCTACGAGCCTGGGACTTTGCCGGTGCTGTTATCTAACCTCTTCCTACAGCACACAGCCTGCGCAGGGGAGACTGAGAAGGGACAGTATTCACTGTAGATGACAGCCAGACTCAGCGCCTCTAGCTTTTTCAGCAAGTGTTTCCCCAAGCTTCCCCTCCTCTTTGTCACTCTAAGCAACTCCGAGAAGCGGGGCAGATAAAACATGGCCAGCTTGGGTCAAGATGGAGTTAGAACACATAGCAGGTAGCCTCCTCTCTCCCCCATTGCAACTGAGGGGGAGCCAAGCAGAGCTCTCTGCTAAATGGGTTTGCAAGGGACTCCCGGCATGGAAAAGCTGGGTAACCCAGTCAGTGACTAACCGTCTGCCAGCCTTGGCTACCTACTACCTATCTCTAGAGTGCTGACCATCATGGTGACCTTGAGGGTCCAGAGAAAACAGCAGGAAGTATTTAGCACCTCAGCTGAGAGGACTCCCTGTTACCATCCCCAGCCTTGGATTTCACAAGGAATCTGACTGAGAGTACAGATAGCGTGCAATTTCCAGGAGAAAGCTATTTACTCTCGATATTCTGCTTACAACAGCCTGATGAACACTGGTCAGCCCGAACAATCTGGCCCGACCACCAACTAGGGCTGGGTCACGATGTCTTTAACATCCATCTACATGCAGCTGGCTTATTTCTTCTCCATTAGTGAGCAGGTCTCTGACATGTGCGGGTGCCATCTCCACAGTACTTTGTTACAAGTGGTCCCGGTCTCTGTCTGCTGTTTCTAATTCTTGGCCTCTTCAAGGAATTGAAGTAAAAGTTCGCAGTTTGCAAAGTAGAAAGGAAATCTGATTCAGAAGCAAAGCCAAGGGGGTGGGGCAACAGACAGATCAGGAAAATGTGCTGTTAAGAGGACAGTGGACCACACGAGTTAAGGTACCCAAGGACCCTGATTATTGTTGGGGCTTCCTTTGATGGAGCTCAAGAGAAGGGGAGTTTGGTTGCCACAGGGCATATATAGTACAGTAGCCTTTTGTGGTTGTTCAAGGCTCCAATTAAGCCTTTGCTCCCTACACATCAATATGTGTCCTTCTGTAATGTAAACACGCCTAAGTATGCGTAGGCATAAGATGGGAACTGAGAGATTCTCTCTAGAGTTCCCTGGGAGTCACAGATGAGCTTATTGTGCACATACCCCAAACCAGTTCAGCACAGAAATGCCTCCTTGTTCTCCTACCTGGTTCTAACTGGGAATATGTTTGAATAAAAACTGTCTAGGAAACGGAGATTTTGGTGGTTTGTCAGGGGAAGAGAGGCTTATTTCGTTGTTTGGAAAGGAATGTCCATGCATCTTGATGCACATGGGGAAATCTCGGGTTACCAGGTGTATTGTCAGGAAAGGGGTGTATGTGCATAGTGCCTGCCAGAGATGGTCCGAGGTAGCCCAGTGCATTGTTAGAAGAGAGATGTCTATAGCCCCAGCCAATCAGCATCCCGGGTTGCTACTACTCCCTATGTTTCCCTAACTCTGCTTTGCTTTCTCTGTATGTTAACTGTATTAACATCTCCTTAGAACAAAAGATCTTGAATTTTTTTTCTCTCAGTTACTGCAGTGAATTTTCATTAAAAATAAAATACGTAGGGAAACACTAAGTGAATGCCCATACAAACTGACATGGTAGTACTTACAGTGTGGTCTCGGTGTTTAGAAATGCATGCTGAACCATTTGGAGGTACCTGGGAATCTCTGGGGCTTCCAGCAGGTAGAGTCACTTCCGAGAGATGCATGTTGTGGGACTGAATGCTAGAATTTCAAGTACAGCTAAGGGGGGATGGGCCAGTATGTGGAACAGTGTCAGAACGTTCTCAGTCTGACACGGCAACGATGTTCTAAGAGATCTCCACAAGGAACTCTTACTTGGCTCCAGCTTCCACCTGCCCATGGGTCCTTGGCTCTGACTCCCCAGCAGCAGGTGACTGCTGATTCTCCTGGAAGCACCAGAGATAAAACAGACTGTACGCAAAGAGCAAGGGCAGCAAATGTGATCTTTCCCAGGGGTCCCTTCCCCAAGCCTGAGAAATACATTAGCATCAGAACAGACTTCGAAGTTCATCCCTTCTAGTGTCTTTCAAACAGATTTTGACCTTGGCCCAGACTAAGGCATACAAGTTACATCTCAACCTATTACATATGTACATTTATGCATTAAAAATAAGGTTCATAAAATAGTACTGACTTGTGTCATTCTATATTCCGTTTCTTTTTCATCAAAAATACCCCATAAAAGGATTCTTGTGATCCATATGAATTGAAACTCAGAATTTTAAAAAGTAAGACACCGCCCCCTGCCAAATGACATGATTTGCTAAAAGTCACCCAGCTAATTGGCATCACAATCATCAAGGGTGGCCATAACAAAAAACCAAATGCTAGGTAGCCTAAAACTAAACCATGTACTGGCCCACACTTGAAGATGCTAGAAGATGGATGTTGGGTGTCAATAGTTATGGCTCCTTCTCCAGCCCCTTATTGGGGAATCTAGTTCATGGATCTCTTCTACGTTTGATGTTCCTTGACATTTCTTGGTTTTAAAACGCTCCACTCCAATCCCTACCTCTACCATCAAGTGACATTCTGTCACTGTGTACAAAAATCTGCTTTTTATAAAGCTGCTAGGGTTAGCACACCTGTCAGCAGGGACCCTGGGAGGGAGAAGTTGGGGGATGGGAAGTCAGAGACTAACTTGCTACACACTGAGCTCAAACCTACCTTAGGCTGAGACACTGTTTCAACTCCCTCCCCACAACCCCAAAATGGTTAGGTTTTAGATTGGAGCCCACCCCGATGCAATACAACTTCATTTTAACTGGATTATATTGGCAAAGACCCAATATCTAAAGGAAATTACGTTTACAAATGCCAGCAGTTAAGACTTAAAAATAACCTTTGAGACAAAGCAATATAAACCAATACAGTAGATAATACAGAGAATCACCCCATTGTATGTACCTTGCATCAGCCCCTCAGCCAAAGCCTTTGCCTAGGGCACAGCAAAGACTCTTGCATGTTGTTGGTTTTTTGTTTTTTTTGTTTTTTTTTGTTGTTGTTGTTCTTTTGGGGGACCCAGCTAAATCACAAATAAATCACACATAAAGGCTTATTCTTAATTATAAACATCCGGTCTTAGCTTGGCTTGTTTCATACCAGCTTTCCTTAACTTACCCCATCTACCTTTTGCCTCTGGGCTTTTCCCGTGCTCTTACTTCTGTAAATCTTATTCTTCCTCCATGGCTGGCTGTGCAGCTGGGTGGCTGGCTCCTGGAGTCCTCCTCCTTCTCTGGCTACTTCTTCCTTCCTACCTCTAGATTTTTCCTCCTATTTATCCTCTTTCTGCCTGCCAACCCTGCCTATCCTTTCTCTTGCCTCGCCATTGGCTCCTCAGCTCTTTATTAGACCATGAGGTATTTTACACAGGCACAGTAACACAGCTTCACAGAGTTAAACAAATGCAACCTAAACAAAAGTAACGCACCTTAAAATAATATTCCCCAACACTTGCAGGATGAACTTCCAGTGACCGATTTGCAGAACTCCTTGGTGTCTTCTCAAGGTCAGGGTGGAATGTTTGTTCTCTTTTACAGGAAAAAAATCATAGTTTTTGGGGGGTGCTGGAGAGAATCATGAAGAAAATGAGCACAATGTGTGTCTGCCCTCCCAAATCCTTCCTCATGCAGAAACAAAGCCTTTGCTCTCCCTTCTAGACAACATGAAAGGATGAGAAGTGACTGAGGGTTTCTGGGGAAGTGTTTGATTTCCTGGTCCAGGTAGCACACCTACAGTGTCCATGGGATAGCTACAAGTACAACCTTGTGTGCATAGACAGCAAAGACACAAGGCCCAGTCCAGTACATTAAGTATGATGAAGCCAAAATAACATTTAAAATAGCCAACATTGGGGATGGGGAAATGGCTCCATGAATAAAGAGCCTGATACAGATTCAGCATGAGGCCTGAATTCTGATCCTCAGCACCTTTACAAAAGGGCTGCATGCGGCAGCACACAGCTTTGATCCCAGGACAAGGAAGGCAGAGGCAGGAAGACAGTGATGGAGAAAGACTCATTGTCAACCTCTCATCTCCATGAACAGATCTATACATGTGCATGCATACCCACACATACACTTGCTCGCATGCGAGCGAGCGCACACAGACACACAGACACACAGACACACACACACACACACACACACAAACACACAAACACAAACATACATACATAAAAATAAATAAAAATTAAATAGCCAATATTAAACATGTGATATGCAACAGGTACACTTATGGGCACAGGAAATGTATTAACTGTATTGGCTAAATACAGTATTATACCCATTCATGCCTGCCAATCCGAATAATGAAATTTAGATGAACCATGCTTTCAGGGTCCATGCTGTTAGCCACTAGAACAGTGGTTTTCCATCTTCCTAATGCTTCAACCCTTTAATACAGTTCCTCATAAAATTATTTTCGTACTGCCACACTAGAGAAAGAAACCTGGGGTCCTGGTGGCACCATTTAAATGTCAGATGGCTCATTTTTATTTGGTTGGTTCCAATATTTGCAGTTGATTTCATTCTTGGCTGACATATGGATATTATATTATAGGGTCTTCTAGAGGAGTTGAGACAATAGAGAGGGAGGAAAGCAACAACAATCAGTTAAGAACATCTAAACTACCATCATTCCCCATGAATACCTGAGTTTCATGCTTAACCATTTCAAGAAGCAGATCAATTAAATGAATCATGTGGTAGGCAGAATAACATCATCCCAAAGACAGCCACATCATGGGAACCTGTCAATGTGTCATTGTTACCTGGCAAAGGGGACCCTGTAGATATGACTAAGTTTACTGACCTCAAGACAGAGAATTGAGTTTGGATTAACCATTTGAGCCTATTCCAATAACAGGGGTCCTGAAAGCCAGGAACACACACACACACACACACACACACACACACACACACTTCCCCTGTCACCACCCAGCTCCAATGAGGGAGAGTCAAGGGCAGTCACCCAGCATGAGAAACTTGAGATGTGCTGCTGCTGGTGGTTCTGAGCTGGAATTAGGAGGCTGAGCTGAAGATCAGAGAGGCCTCAGGAGCAGACAATCCAAGAGAAAATGGAGTGTGCAGTGCCTCAGCTGCCTGGAGCAGAGTTCTGCTAACACCTGACTAAGAGAAGGAACTAACTCTCTGCTAGAGCCCAAGGAAAAGGCAAGCCTTGCCCGAACCTCAACAGAGCCAGGCTGGACTTCTGACCTATAAAAGTGTGATACGGCATTTCCATTATTTAAGCCTTTAAGTTTGTGGTGATATGTTATGACTATAATGTAAAAAAAAAAAAAAAAAAAAAAAAAAACCTGGCACCAATCAGACATGATCCAGAAATTTAGCAGCTTTTTGGAAGCTAAAACCATAGCTTAGCATAGAGCGACAAAGATTTGGGGTATGATGCTGTGGCTCATCTTGTTTGAAGGGCAAGTGCAGATTCTCCTAACATCCCATTCACCTCATCCTAGAGGAACCACGCATGAAATCAGGTTGGAAACAGGTCCAGCTACTCTGGAAAGAAGAAGACAGGAGAGTCCCTGGGCATTGCTGGCCAGACAGTCCAGCCCAGCCGTGAGTATTGTAGGGACCAAGAGCACTGCTAGGCAGCAGGGATGCAGAACACAGTGAGAATGTGGGCTAGAGCTGGGAGGGCCAGGGTTAAACCGGGCAAATGTCTGTGCAGGTGTGTTCACAGTAGTCTCTCTGAAAGCGCCCGACTTGCAGCCCCGCGATGTTGGTATTTGATAATGAGTACAAAATGCCACCGTCTAATGTCAGAAACTCCATTTAAAAAGGGAAGAAAAAGAAAGCTCTGTGTGATTCTCTCTCCCGCTCAACCTCGGCAGTGAGTAAGCTGGGGTCACTGTGGACCTTGTGTGGCCGAGTTGCTGTCTCTGTCAAGGCTAATGAGCATACACTTTTTAGTGAGCCAGTCAGGTTTCAGTCTGAAGGTTAAATTAAGGACAAAGTTGACTTTGAGGTGACAAGGGTCTGTCTGTATTTTGAATCAAAATTTGATAACAGAAATATTCCAGACCTCAAGAGAAATGCCTGTCCATCGTTCACATGCTTCTTAAGGAGAGCATCCTCCTAATTAGAGATTTAGAAAGCTATGGACGCTGTGACCTGTAGGGATATAGATCATAGAGCTGGTTTGTCAAACACAGCTACATCTGCTGACAAGAAACCAGTTATGTAAAGATGCGAGAAATGGAAATGCCGCACCAATTTTCCAGAACAAAATCTACCTCTAAAAAGGTGTAACTTCATGCAAAATCTGCTCTATCATTTGAATAACAAAATAAGATATGCAAGAAAAAATAAAACTCCTCAAAGAGAATTTGCATTCAGGTCACAGTGATTACAAGCAGGGGGATGAATATTTCTGGTGCTGTATTCAAATGTTTTGTGAGGAAAAGAATGTGTTTTAGAAATGGAGCTGAGATAATACCAGGGACTTTGCTTCTCTGACTATCAAGGAAGTTCCCAGGCAGGTTTTGCTGTTTCTCATAAATTCCTAGAGGTAATGGCAAAAGCAGCCATTAAAATTCATTAGATGAAAAGTAAACCTCCATTGCAATTGATGGCACTCTCCTCTAAACTGTTATCCCCATTACTGAGACACCTCTTGTCTGCCAAACTCTATCTCTGGTGTCTGTTTCTTTCTAAACAGTTCTCTTGCTCTTTAATCTTAGGAATGTCCTTTCAGTATAAACGTTCTTTCCTGCACCACCTATCACCCTTCTTGGGCATTCCAGGAACTAGCCTCAAGATGTTTCTCAGCTTTTACAAACAGGTCTCTGAGGTTTTGGGGACATTTCTCTGTCCTCAGCATCAAGGCTGGAAATTAAGAACAACGGGAAAGAGGGCTTGTTATATTTTAGTGTGTGTGTTGTATGTGCATACATAGAAGCCAGAAAACACCACTGGGCGCTATCTTTGGGAATGTCATCTATCTGCTTTGAGCCAGGATCTCTCACTGCCCTGGAACTCACCAACCAGGGAAGACTGACTAGCCAAGCACCAGGAAACCTCCTGCCTCTACCTCCCCAGCGCTGAGATCACAGGTGGGCTCCGCCACATCCACCTGGCTTCCTATGTTAGTGTTGGGAATCCAAACTCAGGTCCTCAGGGTCATCTTCTGTTCATGCAATTCAGCTCCACCAAAAGCTGGGAGCAAAGAAATGGACCAGAGAGACTCCTTCCCTGCAGTGCCAAGAGGAAAACCCCAGCTGCAGCAGGCACCAGAGGAGGGAAGCTGGGCTGGAATCCTTATTCTACCACCTGCTCTGTGGGCTGCATGAATTATTGAACGTTTTGAGACACCACGTCCTCATTTATGCGAAGGTGTTAATTCCTGCCTAAGGGGATGTTTAAGAAGATGAATGATGTCTTTTTAAGGACCAGCCTAGCATACTCTTGAGGCCCAGGGTTCAATCCCCAAGAAGGGGGAGGGGAATATACAGTTACTATTTGGGGGATGGGAAGAACATGTGGGAGAAGAGTAAGTAAGAACCAAATACAACAACATGTGTAAGTAAAAAAAAAAAAAAAAAAAAAAAAAGCCATATTGAGATCTACTACTCTATATGCTAGTAGCTTTTTAAAGTATGTTTAAAAGCTGTCCATGTGAGCACAGAGCACCCAGCAAGTCTCCCCCTCCCCTGCTCCTCCAGGGCCCCCCTCTGTACAGCCTAGCAACTCCCAGAGGTGGCAGCTTCGATGTCTTCCTGTATTACCAACCATCATTCTTTCTAAGCTGTGTATCAGGAGTTCAGAAAGACAGAGAGAGGCAGCTCCCCCGAGGAAAAGGCTGATGTTGCTTGGTGGGGCATTCATGGGAGGATGTCCTGGCTCTACTCTCCTGAGATTTAGCTCAAGAGAAAGCAGCAAAAACAACGAATATGACGCCAGAGGGAACAAGAGTTGATCAAAGCATCACCAGGTTATGGTCACGCATGCCTGTAATCCAGGCAGTCAGAAACCGAGACAGGGGGATTAGGAATCCGAGGCCAGTCTGGATATACAGCAAGGCTCTGCCTCAGAATAAACAGATAAATAAATAAACTGACAACAACAATGGCAAATTCATGAGCTTAAAGAGTCTTTCTGTACTTGGAAAACAGGAAGTGGGTTAACTGCTAACTCCTGCTTAAAGATGGTAAGCGCTCGGCCGCTGAGGCCGTTGAGAAGTTTGGGCCCTTGATATTAGCTCCACACTGAAAGTGAAATTGATTTAAAATCTGTTCATAAGCCAGCTCCGAAGCTCACCCTCTCAGAACTTGCAGCAATAAAAATAATAAAAATAAACAGCAGAGAAGCAACTCAACTTATTTCATTACCTTAGATTTTACACTTCATGTTTGGATACCTTGACGAGGCATGCTGCGATCTTTTATGATATCAATCTTTTATGATATTCTTTTTATTACACTAGATGGCAGGGGAATTGCCCCAAATTAATAAAAACCATATGCTGGGTTTTGATTAGAGATCGCTTTGGAATAATGATGGAGCTGGCTGGGGGATGGGCTAGGCGCTTCCCCCTTCCCTTCTTGCTTCAGTCCTCTGCCTTTCAGGGTCCGCCAGCTGTCATTCCTCACCTACTTGTGCCTTTACAAACAAAACCAAGATAATGAAAGGTCTTGTAACTCTCCGGTGTGCATGTTGGTGACCAGAAGTTGCACTGCCCTCTGAACTGTCTGTTGCACTGGGGACAGTACTAACAACATGTCATGGCTGTAACTAGACAACGGCATGTATGATCCAACGGGTCCTCTGAGCATTCAGTATGTGGCACTGGCAGAGACCCATTCCTTCAGTGTCTAGAGAAAATGGGAAATTTCTCCTGTGGGAAAAATAAACTTCGCTGTATGTCATGCATATGTCTCCAAGTGTCTCCCTGCTTTTTGGCCGCAGCCTACCTAGAAACTGATTTTTAACATTTGAGAACGCTTCTAGCAACATGAATAACTGAAATCCAGCAAGACAGTCCATCTTTCAAAGTGCTTTCTTTCAGTCCCTACTTCAGATTCACTCCAGCTATAAAGGTCACCTAGGAAATGCATTAAAATTCTGGTTCTGGGACTGAAGAGGTGGTTCAGCTCTTAAAATTCCATACTACTCTTGGAGAGGACCCAGGTTCTGGTCCCAGTACTCTCGTGGCAATCCACAACTGTTTGTAACTCCAGTTCCAGGAGAATTAACACCTTCCGCTGGCCTCCACAAGCACCAGACACATACACAGCACATACATCCAGGTCAAATACTCATTCACATGAAATAACAATAAAGAAATCTCTCTTTTTTTTAATAATAATTCCTGAGTCTGTCTTCAACTATTCAGAGTCACTGAGGCTGGGATTGGGCCCAGGAATCTGCATTAACAAGTAATGCTATACAGGTAAGCTAGATATCACTCTTGGAAAAACAAAAACAAAAACAAGACTGGCAGGAACCTTCGAAATGTCTTAGTGTGACTAAAATCACTGTATTTGAAATAAAGTCTAAGCCCAAATCCAAGTTTTGTCAAGTACAAGCCACGTGATCCTGGGAAATTTATCCTCTGTAAGACTTGGTTTCCTACTGTGGAGAATGACACTACCAACACCTTCGTCACATGGATGCTAAGAGTATTAGAATTCTATATAAACCATGTTTAGGACCGTGCCTGGTAATCACACACATCCCATATCTAAGTAAATATTCCTGAGGTTGAAAAATGCTTCAGAGAAGGAAGTTGTTCCGGTTTATGTCTAAAAGTCTCCCACAGGATTATTGTGTTTGAACACCTGTTCCCAAGGTGGTAGTGCAGTTTGGGCAAGTTATAGAACCTTCCAGATTCAAAGCCCAGCTGACAGAAATAGGTCTCTAGAGCCCAGCCACTGAAGGTTACAGCCACTTTGGTTCAGGCCTGCCTTTTCTGCTTCCTAGTCTACAGCCACAGTGTGAGCAAGCCTCTGCCACCCACTCCTGCTACCATGTGATAGACTTCTCCACTGTGACAGACTGTGTGTGACCCTGAAAGTGTGGACTCCAAGAAATCTTTCCTAAGTTGCTTCTAGACGATACGTCTCACCGTGATAAGAAAAGTGACTAGTACAAGAATTGTAAGTAAACAAATAATAGAAATAAACCAAGAAAAATCTTAGGACAGTCACAGGTCAAAATTTGAGGAAAATAAAAGTAAATAAATAAGAGGAAGTAAAAAGATGGTAGAATATAAAGCATTACAAGAAATAGGAGGAAATCCATGATTGTTCTCATTGGATTCTGGAAAGTTGTACTGTAATAGGTAGAAATATCCCTTAGCCATTGTCCTTATTTGGAGGTCAAGTATGTCTTAAAGAGATTCGAATGGACACTAAACTGACAAGGAGTGGTTCATGATGACATTTTGATATGTCAACTCAACTAGGTTACAGTCTTCACTCATTTGAACACTAACTTAAGAGCCACCGTGAAAGGGCAGTGGCAAATGTAACTGAGTCCCTAATCACTGGCTTGAACTTAGGGTTTGCCTTGCTGGGCCTGGGAAGACCAAGTGGATGGGCCCTTACAGCAAGCTGAAGCTTTCCTGAGAGAGAGAGAGAGAGACAGAGAGAGACAGAGACAGACAGAGACGGGGGGGGGGTTCAAGCCTGTGCCTGTGGGCTGCTAGCTCGCCCATAATTTTTCTTTCCTGTTGGCCTGACATATCTATAATACAGTACATAGCAGTCTACATCTAGTATCTTCATCACGTGTCTGTTTGTCTACACGCATATGCTTGTTGTCCATCTGTCTACATGCTTATGCTTGGTTCTCTGCTTAGGCCTAACGCTGTCTTACCTGTTCTGTGTGAGAGGAACCACAACGAGTATACAAGGGAACTGTGTGACTATTACTGGTCGCCTCTGTCTCCTGCTCTTTCTGCGGCCAGTGTCATGGCACTATAGTGTCGAAGAGAAATGACAAGAGATGTAGCCCCAAAGAACCACAAGGATGACGTTTAGAAAAATATTCTCTCTTCACCTTCCAAGTGACTAATTTTTAAAAACATCTTTATACAGTAGTTTGGAGTTCTTTGGCAAGTACTGAGGAAGTATCAATGGAGTTGGATTTTTTTTTTTTATCATTCTACTATTAATCCAAAGAAACTTACGATATTATTCTACCATAACCCTGGAAATATCGCTCCAAGAGATTTATGACCGGTATTAGTGGTCTCACCATATGTAAAGAAACGAAGGTTGGAGGAAAGTTGGGTTGTTCCCCCATGGCTCAGCAAGCTAACATGGAACGCAACAGGTCGGGGAATATTCGTTCTACAACACTCACACCTGGTTTTCACCTGATTTGTGAAAGTAAGGCTTAGAACCGGGGGAACGCATTTACACTTTACTTGAAGTGAAAAGGGAAGTACTCACGAGCAGCAGCTTTTAAAGAGAAAAATATATGAGCGTGTCATTAAAATTCGCATTAAAGAGTTTCTCAGTGCACCCTAGGCTTCCAAAAGATTAACATACAATTCCTCTTATGCTCCACTTTCCCTTCTAGACACATAGGGGACATTCACACTGGCCCTACTGAGTCAATCCCATCCTGGTTTGCCTCTTCCTGCTCTCAGTGTCTCTACTGAAGTATGTGCTTGGTGAATAGGTGCGGATGTGTGTGCGTGTAGAAAAATTATTTCCCAGTAGTGCTGATTGCTCTGCTAAGATTCAAGAAAGCACATTGAGACCTAAGGATGGAATGTTTTGTCTACTTCAGTGAGCCCAAGAATCCCCAACAAAACTTATCAAGTACTTAGTCCCTCCATCACTCTCTTTCTCTCCCCACCCCCTACCTCCCCTACCCCCCCCCCCCCACCTCCACCCCTGCTATCAGAGGCCACATGAGCTAAGGTGGTGATAAGGATAGCTGCAAGTAAGTTCATCCGGGATAGGAAACAAGTGGACCATGCTCACCCTCCTCTGAGTTAAGAGGACTGGGTAAAGCCCCAGACTGCACACCTCTAATGCACTCCCAAAGTGACTCTTTCACAATCAACCCAGGGACGATGCTTTGAGGAACCATTTGACAAGTGCCGCTCCTTACCAACAAGACATCGCTAGGGTTACAAAATGACCAATGTGTTGACCGTGAGTGTAGAACTGTAGAAGACAGAGTGGAACGGTGGGTACCAGACGCTGGGGCAAGTAGGGACCAGGTGCAAAGAGGCTGAATGAATTAACTTAGTTAGGGAGAAGCAAGAATGCTGGTGTTTAGCCATAAAGCAGGTTGAGGGCAGATTATAATGTACCACATATTTCAAAGAGCTAGAAGAAAGGATTTTTGAATGGTCTTACTGTAAATAAATAATAAATGTCTGAAGATATTGAGGAAACACTGATTTAAACATTATATAATAAATACAAGAAGTATAGTAACATGTCACATATGGCCCATTGGTATCACAATTTTTATTATTTTATGTCCAATTTAAAATTAAGTTAATAAAAGTTAGCTATAAAGGAAACCAAATGTTAACGTCTGCTGCCTGCAAACAGCAAAACCGTTCTTCCCATTTTTTTTTTCTATTTTAACACCACAGAACTGAATTTGTCCTCACTGTCAAGGCCTGGTACCCCTGCAGCTCACGTCTGCACTTCCGATTTTCAGCCAAGTGCTTCCGTTCAAAGTGTGGTCCCAGACCACGGCAGCCACATCACCTGAGCTGGTTGGCCATGGAGACTCCTGGTTCATACCCCAAACCTGTACTTGGTGCTGATGGAGACTTACAGCCATGGCAATGTGGGGTTACAAACTCTCCAGAGAGGTCTTTCTCAGAAAGCCCTGTGAAGAGGCTCACCCCCATACCTCCCACGCTCCCTGACCACAGGGCAAGCCGCAGCACCCCCTCCCCCGTCTGAGGTCTGCAGACCAGGTCAAGGCCATCCTTCCCTTGTGGATGTGTCTGTTGTCTGTCTCAGCCAGCAACTTCCTCCAGAGGCTTCCCTCACCCAAAAAGCCAGAGCCTGAAGCCTGGGGACACCCATCAAAGCATTGCCCTGTGGCTGAGCGGAGTGTGGGCTCGGTCCATTCATTTCCCAGGCCCCTCCCTCCAGCATCCTGCATAAACTCAGACAACTTAAGTCATCCTTATCGTCACACTAGCAAATGTGGCTGTATGAGGGCAGAAACACAGGAAAAGACCAAGACAAAAAGGAAGAGCACATAAACCAGGACACCACACCCTCCAGTCTCTGTGCAGCCAGATATGCCTTCCTCTTGCCTAGCAGGATGTTACATCTCCGGCTTATTCTTCCTCCTCTTTGTGCTCTTTTCTCCTTTTCTTTTCAAACAGACACATTTCAAATGTCAGTGGGTGACCGTGGGGCCGAGTCCAATGGGAGGATAGCTAAATAGCTAAAGGATTTGATCTTTGCCGTAAGCTACTTCAAGGGAAGCTGGGGATCCTGCCTCATGCAGAGAATGGAGAATTCATGAGTACCTCAAGCAGGCATTTGTTGGGCTAACTCAGACTCTCTCTAGCTAACCTTCATTTACAGACCTGAACCAAAGTGGTTAAACGCTTGAAGAGAATTCCTTCCGCTTCTTCCCACTTCCCACTTCCCTTATGCCCCCAGGGAATGAAAGAGAACAAGACAGAGGTTAACTGACGAGACAATATAAAAGGAGGGGGCTTCCCATCTAAAAGCCGAGTCACTGACTGTGGTCACTTTTTCATGCTTCCCTTCAAAAAGCCCGGGAGAGAGACTCAGGCAAACTGGCCCCCGCCTTACCGAGACGGTCAAATGAGCATCAGAGTCCATACACACTGCCCCGAGAGAGGCCAAGGCTACTCAGGTATCTTCCCAGAGGACCTGGAGTGTCCAGGGACATCCCATATTTTAGATGAGTAATACAGACTTACTTGTCTAGTGCCTTACTCAATCTTGTCAACACAGCAACCAAGTAGAAATTACGTCTCCACGCTGTGCAGGGCTGTAAATCCAAAGTGCTGTGATGTTCTCGGGCATTCCGTATTTCAAGGCAAGGAAGTTTATTCCTACAAGGATGTTAATAATAAACGCGAATGTACAAGAAGGGGAAAGTTTGCTTCTACCACAGGCCTCTCACAGACCCAGCCTTGAGCCAGAGAATTTGAGGCATTTCAGGTAGTATTCCCAGCGGGCATGGAGCTGCTCCACCAGTCTCCACTCACACCTGGTGGACTGGGAATGGGAAGTGCATGGCCCTCTGGGTTTAATGGAATCACGGGAATCATTTCAGCCTGCTGGTAAAGGAGGATGGTATGAGGACTATAATTTAAGGTGTTCGTAAAAACAGATAAGGATGGGGCTGGGGAGATGGTTCCGTTGATAATGACCTAGAATGCACAAAGCCCAGGCTTCAGTCCCTTTCGACCACGTAGCTACTGGTGCTGATGCACACCTCTACTGCAGCACTTGGGAGAGGGAGATGAAGGTCACCCTTGGCTACACAAAGGGCTGGAGAGAGGACTCCAGGGTAACAGAGTCTGCCAACCAGCTTGATGACCTGAGGTTGATTCCCAGAACCCACAAGTTGTCCCCTGAATTCCACATGCTCACGGTAGCAAAAACAAATATATGTTTTTAAATACCCCATCTCAAAAAAAAATCGGTTCAAAATGGGGGGAGGAGGAGAAGGAGACTGGGGAGGCACTGGGTCTGAGAAAGCCAGATGCTTCCTGCATGGGACTGAGAGTCCAGGTAAGCTAGGTCAGAATCTGACTTGACAGTCTTTCCCAAATCTTGGCTGGAAATCGGGGGCCTCCTCTGCCCTGGATTCAATTCCATTGCTGTTTTCTGGTCACAGGTCCCTCCTTCCCTCCCTCCTCCCCATACATAAACATTTATTAGTCACCAAGCTTATCATAATGCCTTGTCCCCTCCTCTGTTTCCCAGCGCCTCTTGTTAACTGAAAGCACATACCACTCCCACAGGAGGCAGTCTAGGGCCAGGGCCAGGGGAAAGAGCAGGGCCTGGGAGCGGAGCCACTACATCTGGTTTCAAGCCTGGCTGCCTGCTTCCAAGCTGTACACACTTGGACAAGCTTTCTAGCTCATAGCACCGGTGGAATGAGGTCTATGCTACCACCGACAACAGCGATCACAAGAAAGAAGTTTCTATGGCTGACTTCAGCTTTCCAAAAAATTGTCACATTGTTATTGAAAGTAGATTGACCACCGGTGCCACATTGTTGGGACATTTCCATTTCTCTAGCACACAAAATTCCCATAATTATAAATATATATCCAGGAAGATAGAAATGACTGTTTTATTTTCCCCATTCTCAAACCCAGTGGTTCACAAGCCTTAAGTTTGTCAAAAAGGGAGGGAGGGAGGAAGGGAGGGAGGGAGGGAGGGAGGGAAGGAGGTGGGGAGGGAGCCCTGCCTAACCTGGTATTTTCCAACTTTATTTGACCATGAGGTCATTCTCTCTCTTGTAAAGCCTTTCACCGTTCCAGTGAATTGTTTGAGGTTCTAAGGAACACACACCAACATTTGTATGTTTTCCCTCTATTTATTTTAAAAACCCAGAGTGGAATATATTGATTTTCTTTTAAGGAGTGTGAGCACACTCACATGTGTGCCTACAGACCACACAGCTCGGTAGTGTACCAGATCACATGTCCACATATCAACTGCTCAGTTAGATTTGAAGAGCTGACTCCTCTACTCAAGGATGTAAAATGCACAACTTACATTTAGTTGTACACACATTAATTAATGTTCCTTCATGCCCCATTTAATCTGTGCATAGGCTGTTTTGGAGGCTAAATATTTAATGAAAGGTTTCTGTGTTGACCATACGTATACCTGGTACAGATGTCTGCTTAGCTCAGGATGTCAAACCTTGCTGCTCTTACCTGGTTTTTCCTTCTCCCAGGTTGTGTGAGCTCCGCAGGCCTCCATTCCCTCAGTGTGAAAGAAAAGCATTGGACCAGATCACCTTGAAAAGCATCAACACTTACATTTCAAAAAGCTTTCCCCAGCCAGCCTCACTAACCATGAATGCCTCTCTATGATCTAAATATTTGACTTGTAAAATGCGAACAGATTTCATTTACTAAAAGCCTCTAATCAAAACCAAAACCTTTTACTTAAACAATTAGAAAACAATTAGCTGGGGGAATAAAAACAATTTTAATTTGCTAAATGGGCTTCCTCCCTCCTAATAGATATGGACAAGACCCTAACTAATGCTTCTGACCACATGGAAACCACCCAGCCATCACTGGGTCTGTGGATGGAGGTGCGGGTTGGCTCGATTTCCTATTAGGAAAAGTGAAAGGTGTTCACATTAACCTCAGGCTACCACACTGATTCATGTTTAAACATGTGCCTAACGTTAGCAGTGTTAGTGCCTTTTGTGCATTGATCTGGCCTGAAGCTGAGGCACAGATGCACCTCACTCCAGCCCAGCATCCTACATACCTTCGTCCTCATACTTTCTACAATGGCTGGGGCCTAATGAGCCTCTCCTGAGACGTGATCTCCCTGAGGGTACTTGTGAGCCCGGTTGAGATGAACAACCAGAGTCCCTTTTAATTAATGAAATGTGAGTGCAGTGAGCCCAAGTTCTAGTAGAAAACTACCCAGGAAAAAAAGTCTTTATTTTGCATGACACTCAGAGGGATCAATAAGGAAACCTTGCGTTTTCAACATTACCCAGTAGCAGCATGGACTACATTTAATAGACTGCCTTTATTTGGGGGAAAGTAAAGTTTTTAGTTTAGAGTACAAAGGGAGTATGCGGTGGAACAATCCTTTTCTGCACTATGACTATGTATTACTCTCATTGGTTAATAAAAAGCTGACAGGCTGGTAGCTGGGAAGGAGGTTAGGCAGGAAAGCCAAACTCAGAATGATGGGAAGAAGGAGGACGGAGTCAGGAGAGATGCTAGTCAGCTGCCAAGCAAGCAGAACACATGGAAACGAGGTAACAAGCCACAAGCCGTGTGGAAGTACATAGATTAATAGAAATGAGTTAACTGAAATGTAAGAGTTAGCTAGTAACAAGCCTGAGCTATCAGCTGATCATTTATAATTCATATTCAGCCTCTGAGTTGGTTATTTGGGACCGGGCAGTCGGGAACAGGAAACGTCAGTTTGCAAAGTTCTCATAAACTGACCTTTTTTAAAGTTTCTTTTCTTAGCCTCTGATTTCCATATATTTAATTATTTGGCAGATTATTTTGTGCCCCTCTAAATTGTAGTTTTCTATTTATAAAGCAAAACAAAGATTTGAGCCATCTCAATTCTGGAAATTCTTTGTGTTTGCCTTCCTTTATCCTCTCAAAATGCACTTACTTTCATCCTAAGCAAGTGCTTTACCTCTCTGAGGCCCAGCTAGTTTGCTTCTTTATGAAATGAAAAGGATGGATTCAAATGCTTGTAACTAAGTGAATTCCCACGTAAACACTAGGCTCTGAGGGCTTGGGTTAGTCTACTCATAGTAGACCATGTAGTGCCATAGGAAATAGGTTGAACAACAGCATCACATTATCACAGTTCTGAGGGTTAGAGGTCCAAGGTCAAAGTTTTTGGCGAGATTGGTTTCTTCTGAGTACTCTCCTGGGCTTGAGATGTCTACCTTCTCATAGTCACCATAATATCATTCTTTAATCTGTGCTCTTTAATTCTAAACCTTCTTATTAGAACACCAGTTATACTGGATTCCAGTACATTCATCCAGTCCTCATTTTCCCTTGATGATTTCCAGAAAGTTCTGTCTCTGAACAGTCACAGGGTTGAAGCACTGGCAGGTAGGACTTCGACACATGAGCTTGGGGGCATCTACATGCATTTACTGTTTCTTTTTGTTTTTCTGTCCTTTTCAACTTGTATTTTCCTCCCCTCTTCCCTTCCCCCAACTCCATGTCAGTCTAAGTGGGGTGAAGAGGGTCAACAGGGCCCAGACCAGCTGGATCTAAATACAATTCTGTGTCTGACTCTAAAGCTATAGAGGCATGAAGTGTCAACCAAGACAACAATCCGTATATTACAGAATTCTTGGGAGCATCCCCCTGCTTCATTCAGATGAAGTTGTTCTGTAGAGAGTCAGGCTCAGTAAACGTTGGCTCTTGGCATTCTATTTGTCTGAACACGACCATGGGGCTGGCCATGAGGGGCCAACTTGCAGAAGAGATTTGTGACACATTCTGGTAGCAGGAGCCTGAGGTGGGACAAGAAGAACACTCTGAGATAGGAAGATAGCCAAACATTAGTGCTAGAATGCATCTCTCAGTCAGCAGTATGGAAACCTGTGGAGAGAGATGGCTTGTAAGGACAGAGTGGCATTAGGTGGCCTTCTGGGTGATAATAAACCATCATTTAGGGTGGAAAGTAGAAATCTTTCTGTTGCTTCTCCACAAGGCCCAGAATCAAATCTTTGTAGTAATCCCCACAGGAAGTCTACCAAATTTGGATGCCCATAAAGATGAAGATGAAGGACAACAAGAGCTCGGATCTGGGCACAAACATCAACCTTCTCGGGGGACTCTAGACCCATGTGTAGTGCTGGGGAACTGTTTAAGCAGTGAATACCATCATGTAGATGAAAGTTATAAGTTCACAGGCCATAAGGAAGGACAAGAGAGTTACCTCTTGGGGTCTCTGACTAGAAAGAAGGCATTTTACACCAGAAAGAAGCCCTCTATCACAGCTGGGTGGCAGTGACACACACCTTTAATCCCAGCACTGGGAAGGCAGGGGAAGGTGGATCTCTGTGAGTTCGAGGCCAGCCTGGGCTACAGAGTGAGTTCCAGGAAAGGCTCCAAAGCTACACAGAGAAACCCTGTCAAAACAAACAAACAGACAAAAAAAAAAGAAAAAGCAGAAGAATGAGAAGAAGGGGGAGTAGGAAGAGAAGGAGGGGGAGAAGAAGAAGCCCTCCATCATTCAGGACAAAATTGGCTAATGGAATTTGGATAGTGAAATGCTGTGACTATGGGCATGTTGAGGAGTTGGGTAGTGCTCTGTTGTAGAGTATTATTTTAAGGTGCATTACTTTTGTTTATGTTGCATTTGTTTAACTCTGTGAAGCTATGTTACTGTGCCTGTCTAAAACACCTGATGGCCTAATAAAGAGTTGAACAGCCAATAACAAGGCAGGAGAAAGGACAGGTGGGGCTGGCAGGCAGAGAGAATCTATAGAAGGAGAAATCTGGGAGAAGAAAAAGAAGAAGGAGCCAGAGAACGAGGAGGACTCCAAGGGCCAGCCACCCAGCTACACAGCAAGCCACGGAATAAGAAGTAGAATAAGGTATACAGATATAGGGAAAGATAAAATCCTAGAGGAAAAAGGTAAATGGGCTAATTTAAGAAAAGCTGGCTAAAAACAAGCCAAGCTAAGGCCGGGTATTTATAATTAAGAATAAACCTCCATGTGTGATTTATTTGGGAGCTGGGTGGTGGAGGGCCCACAAAAAAAAAAAAAGCAACACTACTCAAACTTAGGTGGCACTTAGAAGTAAAAAGCTGGCTGCTCCCAAGCCGAGATGCCCATTTGCACACGTTATCCAGACCAGAAACACATCAGTTGTCTTTTCTAAACAAAATAGCAGGGTTCCTGTAGAGAACAGGGCTTTGACATTAGAGCCCACTCAGCTTGTTCCACCCCTTAACTAAGCATGAGCAGTGTTAAGAGTGTGGGTATAAAAAGGTCCCCCAAACTCTCGTGTTAAAGTCTTGATCCACAGCACTATTAAGTGTTAACGTGAAGATGTTAACATCATCAGTAGATTAATCTTTTGATGAAAATCATACGCTTACAAGTAACATTATACAGGTTGAGCAGGTTGTGTTTATGTATTTGAGAATATATGCATATATACATATGTCCTATATGTATATATTCTATATGTATGTAACAACAATTGAAAAAGAGGTCATGGATTTGAAAGGGAGCAAGGGGTCTGTAGGGAGGGTTTGGAAGGAGGAAAGGGAAGGGGTAATCTCAAAATAATTTAAATCTATTCATGATTTTTGGAGCTGAATGGGCTGTTAGGAAGTAAGGTCTGGATGGAGGAAGTAGGTTGTTGGGAGCACTGGGGATACATCTTTGAAGGGCCTGTCTTTCCCTGCCTCCTTCCTGTTGCTTTCTCTCACTGCTTCCTGCTCTCCATCTGATAAACAGCCTTGCTCTAACACGCTCTTCCACCGTAATGTTCTGTGTTGTCACAGGCCAACAGCAACGGAGCCAAATGGCCACGGATTGAATCCTCTGAAACCCATAAGCCACAATAAACTTTGTCACAGTGATGAAAACTAATACCACAGAAATGGTGCCGCACAGAGGGAGTCCTTACATCTACGCTAGAGCTGAGGCGATGTGAATACTCCCGTGGGCAGCCAAGACTGAAGATGGAAGGGCTAATTAGGCTGAGCATCTCTGGTGCTGCTTGTCCATCTATGAAGTCAAGGGAAGAAGCGAGGCTGGGAATGTTACATGAAGCTTTCTTCTTACAAAAGGAAAGAGATGAGGCATCTCGCTCCCTCCATAGCTTCCCCTGGGGTAACACACTATAACACTTGGACACAAGAGTATAAGCATGTCAAGAGAGGCAGTGAGCAGATTTAGGGTCTAAGAAATGATAGGGGATAGACCAATAGGCTGCAAAAATGCCCCTGCCCTATCTGAACATCTCAAGGCACAGCCCAAACTCGGCTTCTGCCGGCTGTTGTAAGAAGGCAGGGTCTGGGTACCAGCCAAGCTTCTGAATTATGATTCTTTTTGAAATTCGAGGTCTGACTGCTATTCATAAACACTGACATGGTGCCAGGGATTCAGCTTAGTGGGAGGGCACTCACCTAGCATGGACAAAGCCTTCTGTTCAGTCTCCAGCATCTTAACAAACAACTAACGCAATGGAATTCCACATTTAAACATAGTGTGAACTTCACAGAGCTCACCCAAGGGCCACCAACTGTGCTCTGTTTCTAGTAACCAAGTAAAGGCCTAGGAAAGAATGTGTCTCAAAGACAGTGGACACCGCTACACCAGACCTCTGCTCCTTCAGTAAAGGGCAGAGGAAATGGGAGGTCCCTCGGCAATAAGAAGGAGTACAGGAGGGCTATGGACAGGAAGGAAGGTCTTGGAGGACCCTAAATCCCAGTGGATCTGAGAGACAGCTTCATAGCCCCAAACAGAGTCAGGGGCTTTTATTCCCACATATGTGGAGATAAAGGTTTCTAATTGCTTGCCAGAACCGGCCTGCTTCCCCAAGCTCACACTCTCCATTGTCCTTAGCATTCAGACTTTAAGGCCAAGCAACCGAGAAGCTGAGTCACCAGTCTGGGAGGACATCCTCGTCCTTCCTTCCTTCCCTCTGCTCCCCTCCCCTCACTAATTGTTTCCAGGGCTAGCACTGGGGGCAGAGTCATCCAAAGGCCTGCTCTGTTCTCCACCCTGCCCCCAAGCCCCTCTTGAGCTGGAACTAGCTCTTCACGGCCCTTCTAAAAGGGCCTTTCATCCACTCACCACCCAAACCTCCGAAGGACAGAGGCTTCAAAGCGCTAGGGCTCAGTTTGATTTCCAGTCCGTGGCAGGTCTCTCACCAGTGGGGGCGGAAAGGAAGTTCAGGCCCACCATCCCTGGGGTTCCTCGGCTCCTGCTCCTGCCTGTGAAGTTGTCATCTGCTCATAGTGACACTCAAGGCTGCTGTGAGCCTTCCCTTTTTGGATCCTTCCATTCTAGCTAGAGAAACAAACCCTTCAAAGGAGAGCTCCCCCACAGCTCCGACACACCCTCCTGCTCTGTGGAGGGTCCCCTTTGAGCAGCACGAGCAGCAAGACTGACTTGAGCTTCCTGTGGGTCCTGAGACCCAAGTAAGGCCCTGGCCCAGCTCCTGGATTTTTCCATCTTCTTGCCCCTCCTGATTAGAGCTCTGTTTCAGGGCATACATACCTAAGGAGGGTCTCTTCCACACACCAGGTGCCAAAGGTGACATATCCTCCTGCTGGTGACAAAGGGAATGAAATGAGGTCATGACAGCTCCTAGGCAGGGTTGAGGGGAAGGTTTTTATTGTAGATATGAGGGAAAGCACAGCCAGAGGCATCTGGAAGAGTCCAGAGCAGGGAAAGAAAGCAATACAGTACACATGTCCAGGAAGTAGCACGGTAAACATGAACCAGGCCGTGAAGGGGGTGAGGGTGAGAGAGGACGGGAGGAGAGAGAGAGCAAAGGGGACTGAGTATGGACCAAAAGAACCGAGACAGCGCATGGCTGAAACGGCCAGGTTATACAGTAATGAGAAGCTGGGGGAAGGGAAGGCCATGACCTGGGGAAGGTTAGGGTTGAGGGTGGAGTGGGAAGAGCTGAGAGCAGCCACTGGTACTGAGAGACCCGGAAGGCCAGCATGCACTTTGGTATGGTAATGGTCACCATAGTTAAACAGTTAGCCATTTCTCTGAGTTTCTTTTGGACCTGACACAAAGGTCATGTTAAAGCCACCTGATCTTGTTTTGTTTTAGTCAGTCTGTTCTGTATATTGAAATTGAGACAAATTTTCGGTTTATAGATTAAATAAAGATGTTTCTTTTTAAAGCATCTCTAGGGTGGTCCTTAAGGCCCATCAGAGCTACATCCCAAAGATCAGCCAAGGTTTCTGCCCTTCATCACCTTCTCATTATCTTAAGTGAGAGATTGGGCAGAATCCCTGGACAGAAGCATGTCCTTCACCTGCCTAGACCAAGCACAAATGAAAAGCATTGTGGCACTTCAAACATGGACGTTCAAGCTGCCCGCCGAACGGCTGCAAATCGGCTGGATCTTTGAGCAATGGGTGTCTGATCCAGTTGGAACCATTATTTGCAACGTTAGCTGCCTGAGACCTGAAGGTGATCAGTCGTGAGGAGTAATGACCATCTGTTTCATGAACCAATCAAAGAACAGAAGACAGACTCTTACCTTATTTGTTATTCCTGGGTTTTGTTTGTTTGTTTTACTGTTTTGGTTTTTTTTTTTCTTTTTTTGTTACTTTTTTTCTGCCGTAAATCTGTTACAGTTTCTGCTTGGGGAAACTGGGCGAACTTGAACTTGATGGTGTAGCTCTTCCTTGACTCTCAGCTAACTTCCTAAGAGCTACATTCTTGCTCTCGCCTGTTCCACGGCTACCCTCCATGCCTAGCACACGGAGCAAGGTCACGTGGCAGACACCTTTGCATAGATCCTGTCATCTCTCTAACCTCAAGTGCATACTCTTTGCCGTCTAATCTCTCTAACCTCAAGTGCATACTCTTTACTGTCTATCGCACTGAGTCTCAGACATAAGGGAATTGACATGGATGACCTGGTTCCAGCCTAAACCCTTCTGCTTATTACTAGTTGTAACATACACTTCTTTCTTTACCACTTAGGCAAGTTACTTACTTAAGCTCTAAAATGGAGAGAGTAGAGCTGGTGGTTAGGGAGGGTTGTAAGTTTTCAAGGTCCTGTTGGATGGGACCTTGAGGTGACAGTGGACAGTTCTGTCTAGCAGGCCTGGCTCTGTGTGCCCACATGCCCCTTCTTGTCTTTGCTGAGAGAAGACACCACCTGATTGTAGGGCTTGGCAATGACTTCCTGGAGGAGAGCAGCATTGCAGCAGCAGCCCCAACCCCACCCCTCATATTTGTTACCCAGTGCTAGTGAACACTGAAGTTGCTTGGGGAGCCTGAAGAAATATCAGTGCCCAGATCCTATCTCCCTTTAGATGATCAGAATCTGGCGATGGACATGGGTATTTTTTTTCTCTTTATTTTTTATTTTATGTGTATGGGTGCATGTCTGTGCACCACACATGTGCCTGGTGCCCACAGAGACCAGAAGAGGGCATCAGATCCTCTGGGACTGGAGTTACAGATAGCTGTGAGCAGCCATATGGTTGCTGGGAATTGAACCCAGGTCCCAGGGGAAGATCAGCCAATGCTCCTAACTGTTGAGCCATCTCTCCAACCCAATATGGGTATTTTTAAAATAGCTCCTCCATTCATTCACATGAATGGGCAGCAGCCTTACCTCTGGGTACAGTGATAGAGATCAGCCTTCAGATTCAGGCTCATGACTGTACAATAATGAACAGGTTTCCTCAGTGTTTCTCGCCCCGGTTTACTTATCTGGCGACCAGTCAGGAGAACAGTGTTTTCCAACTTTTTCATGTCATGACACACAGAGAAGGTGAAAATACTTGTAGAGCATCCAAAGGGAAACAGATGAGGAAACATGACCTTCTCAGGTGTTTCGTGCATCTTAAAAGTAGAGCCAATCACTATCCACGCACGCTTATATTGCTGGTTCAGTTTTGGCAAAAAGAGCAAGTTGGGAAATTTGTGTCAAATCAGCCTCCAATTGCAAAGCAGAGTTAACAAGAGACCTTAGGAAACAATGTGCTTCCATTTTCTCATTGCAGAAGAAACTGAGGCTAGGCAGGCCGAATAACTCACTCAGAGCGTACCAGATCGGTCTGAGCCACTGCCTTCAGTCATAATCAAATGCAAGGTCAAGAGGCTGCCAGCCTTCCTTTTGATCACAGGCAGCCGTGAGAGAGAACACTCCCATCCCTGTCAGGGAACTTGCTTCCACCCCTGTGGATGACACACTGATTCATTGGCGCCACACTCTTGCAGCCCAGGAGGCTGGCCAAAAGACAGCTGTCTTGGAGCATGGGCGCCTGTGGGGAGTGACAGCAAGCAAGTTTCTTTCTTCCTTTTCAATCTGGAAAGCTGCAGTGGATGAGTGTGTGCAGAATTGAAGCCAGGATTGAGGGGCAGAGGTATCGTCAGAGCGCCATTCAAGACAGGCAAGTCAACCGCTCAGCTTGTTGAAGTCATCCGTCTAGCCGGAGGATCATTCTCCCACTTTCCGGTTTATTTCGGATGTGGAATGGCCGGCCGGGGTTTGGGGGAGCTGTTTGGGTCCTGACACTTAGGCGGCTTCTGCACCGCTGATTTATAACAGCCCCTTCGTGCTGGAAAGGCGGGTTGCCTCTTTGTATGCAACTCAGACTCCCTCCTTACCCATCCCCAATTCTGCTTCCCCAGTGCCGCGTGGAGAGGAAGAAAAAAAAAAAAAACACCAGAATATAAAATATGAAATCTGCTGGTGACAAAGAGAGGCCAGGAAGCCACTGGTTACATGGGTTTGAAAGTGGAAGCCAGGTGCATTCTCTCCAGCATGGCTGCAGACTGTCTTTGAAACAGATGTCGCCTGCCTTCCCCCCCCCAAAACCCCACCCCCTCCGCACCATTCTCTTTGCATAGAGGAGGCGCAGAGCTCCAGAATGGGAGACAATAGGCATTAATATCCATTGGAATGACAGCTGCTTATGACTAGCTTTGCTCAGGACACGTGTCCCCCAAGCCAAATGATTAGCACTCCCGCAGAATACGATATTTGTGGATAATCAGAAGCGAGTGACAGATCGCTTGGACTAATGGAAAGCAGGGTTCACCTCAACCTTTCTGGAAGTTCCCACCACGAATAAATATTAAAGTTAGTTCGTGGCAGGTGCCTCCTTCCCACTCATATGGTGGATTTGTTTAGGGTGTCCTGGGAAAACTTACCTGCCTTGCCAGAGTGTTATGAGGATTAATTAATGTTTGTAAAGTGCTCGGAATTCCACGGAAGAAATGTACCTTGTCGATGCAAATTATTATCATTATATAGTGCCTTTCATCCCAGAATCTCAAAGTGCCTCCCCAACAATTAATTAAGCCTCACTACACCCCTGTGAGAGAGCTAAGCATCATTCTGCCCTCACTAATACAGGCAGCGTCTGCACCTGAGTCAGAGTCTACTGTTCAAGTCACTCTCCAGGAGGGAGTGAGAGTCCATTAGCAACCATCCCTAAGTGCTCCGTAACGCACAGTCACTAACAGTGCAAGGCAAAGCACTATAGGCTGATACCTATGGCCATAACGACTTGTTTCGTTTTTTGTTTAATCTTTCATTGTCTGGGCTGCTTGTCTTATTTCTCTCCCTCCCCTGTAAAGCAATAAGGTGCTTGTTGGAAGAGAGCCCAGTTGGTAGCTCTAACCAGTCATACTGTACTAACGACACCTTCTAATCCCATTCTTTAGCGTCGGAAACTCCGGGCATGCGTTCCATCCTCCCCTCACTATTCACACCCCCCAAAAGGAGTTCACTTACCTTTACCAAAATGTTTAATGGCTCCGTGAACAGAGTGAACACTTGGATGTGTGTTTGCAACCTGGGACCAGCACGTCTGTCTCACGTGTGAGCAGCTCAAGTATGTATAGTGATTCTCTTTTCAAGGCAAGCGCAGTGTTTAATTCATAAACACAAATCTCTTGTATTGGCTCCTTTAAAAGGAGTCCGGAAATCAAGCGAGCATGTGTAGCATTCCAGGGTGCCCAATGTGCTGGAGACAAATCCGCTGCATGGTCTTTACCAAATGCATTTTGAAACAGAACCTTTTGGCGTCATTTCTGGATAGGAGATTCCTGGGTAGAAATCTTCTTGGGAGGCCAACTAGCTAGTCATGAGAACTTGGGAGGAAAATCACAATCTCCAACTCTAATTCTACCTCAGTGGTGGAGTCACTGTATGATATCAGAATCATCTCCTAAGCTACCCCAAAGCTTCACTTTCTTCTTGTCCAGATCTTGGAGCTGGAAGGCCTATGTTTCCAGTGGAGTTGACCATTTCCCATTCTTGTTACTTGGAGAAATCACTAGTCTCCGTGAGGTCCTCACCTAGAAAATGGGAACAATGGCAGCAGCCCTGTGTACTTCCCATGTTGCTGTGTAAATGGAATGCAATAATTTTCATGTAGGAACACTTTGTAAAGCATGAAAACTATACAGGTGTAAGTGGCTGATAGTAGCAGGAGGCACATAACCGTAAGAACCC
Organism: Peromyscus nudipes; assembly: GCA_902168325.1. Classification (NCBI taxonomy): domain Eukaryota; kingdom Metazoa; phylum Chordata; class Mammalia; order Rodentia; family Cricetidae; genus Peromyscus; species Peromyscus nudipes. The sequence goes on along the minus strand of CABHPH010162314.1, from coordinate 8,267 downwards.
GGCAGTTACAGAAAAACAAACTTGCTCATGGTTGTAACTCACACTGAAGCAGCCTCCTCATAAGGTGTGCTTATGATGGACACTGAACAGCACAGATAAGGAAAATTAGAGCTGAAAATCTGAGTTGCTGGTTGTGGTTTAGTTGGTCTAGCTTCCCCCACCCCACCCTAGCTAGTCTCCTAATTCCATTAGGAGTTCTCCCCTCACTGCTGTGAGATGTCTTTCTGTACGCTGTGAATATGTGTTGCTATGATTGGTTAATAAAGAAGCTGCTCTGGCCCATGGTGCGTCAGGTTATAGCCAGGCAGGAAATCGAAGAGAGAGACAGGAAGAAGAAAGGCAGAGCCAGAAGAGACTCCAGTCTGCCACCCAAGGAGCAACATACCAGCAGACTGGTAAAGCCATGGAACATGTGGCAAAACATAGGTTAATAGAAATGGGTTAATTTAAGATATAAGAGCTAGCTAGCAAGAGGCCTGCCATAGGCCATACAGTTTGTAAATTATATTAAGCCTCTGAGTGGTTATTTTATAAGCGGCTATGGGAGACTGTGGGGCCAGGTGGGACCAGAGAAAACTTTCAACTACACCTCACACCATGTCATTTGGTTGGGCTTTCATACATGGAGTCTCTCCTACTCCTTCAAACAATGAGTAGGTGACCCAGGTTAGCCAATCAGATTATTCTACCCTTCGGTCTAAGGGCTGGGTTATTAACCCAAGCATGGCAATTTACATTCTTTTCAATGATTTATGTACAAATGTGAGTAGAAAGAAATCCCATGTTCAAGATATTGCTAAGCTGGGAGGATGTGAATGGTTTGCCACTTGAAAAAAACCTGCTTGGGAATCCTATTATGGAATATTATTTTAAGATGTGTTACATTCGTTTATGCTGAGGAATATTTGTTTAATGATGCAAAGATGTGTTGCATTCTTTTATGTTGTATTTGTTTAACTCTGTGAAGCTGTGTTACTTTGACTGTCTAAAAACCTGATTGGTCTAATAAAGAGCTTAACAGCCAATAGCAAGGCAGGGGACAGGACAGGCAAAGTTGGCAGGCAGAGAGAATAAATACAAGGAGAAATCTGGGAAGAAAAGATTGGGGAGTGAAAGGAGAAGGAGAGAACTCCAGGGGCCAGTCACCCAGCTACACAGCAAGCCACAGAGTAAGAAGCAAAGAAAGGTATATAAATGCAGAAGGTAGACAAGATAATTTAAGTTAAGGAAAGCTGGCTAGAAATAAGCCAAACTAAGGTTGGGTATTCATAAATAAGAATAAGCCTCAAAGTGTGTGATTATTTGGGAGCTGGGTGGTGGTCTCCCCAAAGAGAAAAGAGTAAAAAAAGAAACAAAACAAAAACACCAACTACAGAATGCCACCAAGCAAAGATAAGCCAAGGCAGGAGACAGTAATTTAGAACACACATGCACTGTGGGACACTGGCTCAATGCTTTGACATTATTTATGTTCCTGGATTAAGCGGTGTTCTGATTCTATGAATCAATGAATTCCCCTCTGCTTAAGGTGATTTCAGTTGAATATCTATTCCTCCCAATAGTGAAAGGTTTAACTAATACTGTCACAAATCAGTAAACAACAGATAAGACTTCTCAGTTTGGTTTTGGGAAAAGTGAGCCACAAAACCCCAACCTCTGACTGGAGGAAGCAACTTTTCTGAATGGTTTCATAGTTCCTATGAAGTACAAAGAAAAAGTGATTTGAAATCACCCTGTTTTCCAAAGGCTATAATATAGTCAACCTCCTCACATGCTGCATTTTTTATTAAAAGTTTGGGATTGGCGGGATAGGATGGTAAATGCCTTTAATCCCAGCACTGGGGAGGCAGAGGCAGGCAGATCTCTATGAGTTTGAGGGTGACCTGATCTACATAAGGAGTTCCAGTCCAACCAAGGGTTCACAGCGAGACCCTGTCAAAAACAAAAACAAAACAAAAAACCTGAGGTACATTCTTCCAGCCTGCTTCTTACCCTAAATCCCTGTTGTCAGCTACTAACCCTTCTCCTGATAGGAGTACACTCATTGGGTTTCCCCTCTTCTGCCCCCACCCCATCAGAAGTCTATTCACACCCCATTGCTCTACCTCTTGTATCAGGATGCTGAGAAGGATTCAGCGTTGTTCCATCGCCAGAGTGGAAACTCTTTAAATGCAAGGTCAGTAGTTCCCTACTTGGTTGTGTCAGTTTGCGGCTGTGGCTAAAAACTCCTAAGAAAAATGCCTTTAAGGGGAAAGGGTTTTCCTTGTTGGGGAAGGGAGGTCCACAGTTTCAGATGCACCCTTGCCTTGTCGGCTGGTGATGGTTGAGTGCTTTTAGGTATGGGACAGAACAGAGACAGTGTGGCGGAAGAGCAAGGTGGAGGAAAGCTGCTCGCCTTCTGGAAGCCAGAGAGCAGAGAGAGAAGAACTGTTTGGGCGTAAGAGAGCACCCTCAAAGACAGCCTCAGTGACTCATTTTCTTAACCAGCTCCACCTCCGAAACTCCTATTTAGCCATGGATTAACCCACCAGTAACATTAACACTCCTGCAACCCAGCCACCTCTCAGTGTCACCACCAGCTGAAAATGAAGCCTTCAAAAGATGAGCTTTAGGGGACATCTCGTATCCAATGGAAACCTGGTCCACTGTGGGAGTCGTGCATTTGTTAAATTGTCATTGGTAGTGACATGTTACTCACTACATTTAAGGGAAAGCTAAGCCACAAAAGAATGAGTGTTTCCTCTCTCTCTCTCTGTCTCTCCCTCACTCTCTCTCTCTCTCTCTCTCTCTCTCTCTGTGTCTTTTTGTGTGTGTGTGTGTGTGTGTATGTGTGTGTGTTAACTCATGGATTTTTGTTGACTGGATTGGGTTATGTATATACTGGAGTGCATGGCTATAAGCTCCTTGTCTATGCCCAATGGCTTGGCTTTTAATACTGGCAAACTGCATGACTTTAGACTAAGCAATAGCTCTATGCACTTGACTCTTCTTATCTATAAAGGAGAGGGCAAAATTAAAACCCCAACATCATTACTGTGAAAATGAAATAGACTTGCTCTAGTAGAGTATTGGAACAGTGCCTGGATTGTAGCAAATTCTCAATTGATGTAAGCTGGTGTCATTATGAATGACATCCAGCCTTCAGTACACTTTCAGCTGTGAGGGTAGACGTAGAATCAATCAGCAATTCTCTACCACACAAGATACACTTCATATTTTTCCTTTATTCTTTGGCCTGAGAAATTCAGGTACTGTTTCTGCACACTGAATCACTGTCCCATGGAGTTGGGCAGTAAGTGACATGCTCATGGAAGATGACCATTTTGTATGACCACCATGGCAAGTCACAGACAGCATCCTGAGATGCGTATGTAATGGAGGCCCTCAAGATGAAACCGAGGACACTGATCATGAAGCTCCCATGAAGAATTACACTGTTCTTTTCTTTCTTCCTTCGTGTGTGTGTGTGTGTGTGTGTGTGTGTGTGTGTGTGTGTGTGTGTGTGCGGTGTGTCTTTGCCAATAATTTCTTCTGGCTTGCTGTCTTGTGAACATTTGCTTTTCCTTACCATGCTCCCATGGTTGATTTCTGGTCTATATTTTGGGGCATCCACTTTTCTTTCTCACACAGTTGCCTTCCCCACCAGCCCTCATTTAATCTGTGCTCACATCCCTTTTGCCTGCATGAGAAACATAGTTTGATGTGATGAGTGTCAAATGGATGAAAGGTTTCTCCTGGTAAGGCGAGTTTATGTGTCCTTGGGGGTCTCCCTCAAGGTTCCTTCTGACCTACATGCACTTTATTCATAGAGCTTTGAAATTTGTTCAGCTTGCTAACAAGTCGGAGAATATTTACAGAGCAGAGATGAGTCAAATGGGGAACATGAACAGATGGAGAAAAGCCAGTTGTTGCGCTTCAAGTACATTTCCCACGTTGGAATGTGTCAATGCCTGGCGGTACACACTGCCTGCAAGTCACCCACATAGTATAAAACTGATTTCATTTACTAACAAGCGCCTTTGTTTTGCCATTACATAATCATAAATGTGCCCCAAAGAGGAACCATTAGAATGCCAGCCAGGGCAAGCAGCCAGCCAGACGTGAGTTCTAGTCCTATTATGGAACAGGACCTGCCATGTTCCTACAAATCCTCGGTGGCCTTTCAGAACTGGGACAGGGCCATGCTGTGACACCACTCTTGTTTGATGGTTTGTCTTCGGTCTAATTGTCTGGTGAGCCAGATTCCCAAGCATGTTGGGAGGGATATGTGAGAGATAATTGACATTGATGCCCTGAGGTGTCCGGACCTATCCCAACCCATACACCATGCCTATTCCAGCAAAACCACTGCTCTAAGAACATAGCTCAGCACAGCTTGAGAAGGCCCTGAAGAGGAACCCTCACCCCATTCCCCCCCCAAGGCCTTGCTGTTAATCTCCACAAGCTAAAAGAGCAAATTGTCAGCGATCCACTTAGCAGGCTCTAAACACCTCAGCCGCATCTACCCTGAGGAAGGAAATTGCTTTCAGGGGTAGATGCATCTCAAGAAAGTTGGCTACAAAAATGGATTTCTGTAAAAGAGAATTCCATTTTCTCTTGGCTTCCATTACGAAATTGGAAAATTTGTCACACTGGGGGAAAGAATCCTCACAGGAGATGGAAAAAAAATGAACATTTGGGATGAAAGGAAATTAAGAAAAAGCTATCGCATTGGCATACTCTCCTTGGAATATGCTGGAGCCGGCTGGGAGCCACAGACTTGACCTCTGTACCTCAGATCGTCTCTAGCGTCAAGAAGAAATGTTGGAGCTCGCAGACCTTCTCAGCGCCATCCATTATCTCCCTCATCTGTTGTAGGCTTTCCTCATGATTGAAGTCTCATTTCTGTGTTCTTGCATCTCACAAAGCTGGCTGTTGGCTGGTCACCCATATTGGTCGAGTGTGGCTTTAGGCTGAAGCATGACATCTCACTCACTCACTTTTTTTTTTTTTCGAGACAGGGTTTCTCTGTGTAGCCCTGGTGTCCTGAAACTCACTCTGTAGCCCAGGCTGGCCTTGAACTCGCAGAGATCCACCTGCCTCTGCCTCCCGAGTGCTGGGATTAAAGACACATGCCACCACCGCCCGGCTACTCACTCACTTATTTATACTCCATTTCTGTGATAATGTGATGTGGCTTACAGGCAAAAATAGGACATTTGTGTTTGGGGCTTAATTGTACTTGTTTCATTTTTTCCTTGCATTTCAGGCCTAAGTCTACTTATTTGCCCTAATTAAGTCAATTTTGACATTTCAATATCATGAGCCCTAACACTAAATAATGAATACCAATTGATTTTTGTTGGAAGAGTCTGAGAGGTTCACTAGCCTACCTCCTACCCAATTCAGCTCCTACCATCCCCATTCCTGGAAATAGCCATTTCTACATTGACTCTGAAATGAGTTCCTGAGAGGCTGTATAGAGCTTCCTTCATGAACTGACCTGGGAGATATACTCAACTGGAAACAAATTTATTGAGTTTTTCAGTAGGTGGAGTTCAAGTCTCCAGGAAGACTCACCCATTGCCTGGGTCGTTCCCCACTGATAACAACAAAAGACAAGCTGATTTTCCTGAGACCAGAGGCATTTCCAGGCTCTCTTTCAGCTTGTCTCTACCTGAGGCAGCAGCAGGAGTTTGCTCTCTGAACCCCGACTTTACACCACTTCCCCACCTTCAGATGAAAACTGTTCACTCTTTGTCACTCACTCTGAATCAGTGGAATTTTCTAGACCCTGTTCCTCAAACTTCCTTTTTTGTCAACCATCCCTACTTATTCCTGCTTTTTAAGTGAATAAGGCCATAGATAGCCTTCTCTTGGGTTCCTAAGAGTTGACTATCTTTGTCCTTTGAGAAGGAGGAAAATGTGGTCTAGGACACTTGGCCAGCAGCTTAGTTTAGCTGACAGTCGAGCCTGAGACCTCTGATCTCTCCCTAAACACCATTCAGGTGAGGTGAGATCAAGAGCACCTCCTGCTGCTGGTCTCCTTCAGACCTCCAGCAAATGGCTCCTGCCACTTCCTCACAGGCCACACATAATGCAAAATTGGAGTGTTGTGCATTTGCTGGCTCGAGATGACTGACTCCTAAATCTCAGAGGCTCTCATCACAGAGGTCTGTTTTGCTCAAAGACTGCATCAACATGGCTCACCTGCCGCCAGGCCCTGACATGTGCCACTCTGTGGAGATGGCACAGAGCAATAACCAGGCTCCATGATGGCCCTCCAAGTATCCACTGACAGTTGGCATGTGCTACTTCCATTCACATCCCAATAACCTCTCACATAGTCACTTCTGGTGTCAAAGGTGTAGACATTAACACTACTCCTCGGAGAAGGGCATGCGTCCAGCAAAGGACAGGTGGAGCACATACAGCAATGATGCAATCCATCTCCATTGGTGACATTCTAGCTTTGGAAAGGCTCCCGCTGAGGACTTAATTTGTTTACATCAAGTACATAAGCTATTGGGTTTCTCTGACTAGATTGTTGAAACATTGGCTTACTACCATTTCTTCTTCTTCTTCTCCTCCTCCTCCTCCTCCTCCTGCTCCTCCTTCTTCTCCCCCTCCTTCTCCTCCTCCTCCTCCCCCCCTCCTCCTCCTTCTTCTCCTTCTCCTTCTTCTACTTCTTCTTCTTCTTCTTCATGCCATACAGTTCACCCTCTGCCTCCCCACCCCTGCATTATCTAGCACCCAAGCCCTCATCACCAGGTTTTCCTATGTGTGCTACCTGCCTACCCTCCATAGGCTTCCTCTTATGCTCAAAGGAAGAAGAAGGTGATAGTCTTACTAGCTTTCATGTCCTCTGTTGGGTAAGCGTCGAGTCCTCTTGGTGGAAGGGAAAAAGAAAAAGAAAGACAGAATGGTCTGGACTTCAGAGACTTCACTTCTGTTTCTCTCTCTTTCTCTCTCACATACACACACTCCCTCTCTCATACTCTCTCTGTCTCTCTCTCTCTCTGTGTGTCTCTGTCTCTCTCTCTCTCTCTCATACACTCTCTCCCACTTACATACACACACATTCTCATTCTCTCTCTCTTTCCCTCCCTCCCTCCGTCCATCCCTCCGTCCATCCCTCCCTCCCTCCCTCTGACTCTCACTCTGTGTGTGTAAGGAAGTTAGTTTCCCTACTTGTTCACTTGAGCATCCTCTGCAGGGTACCATTCACATCCACTGAGCTGGCTGACTCATCCCACCTCCCCTATTTCTCCTCCACATTCTCCCTTCAATCCCTAAGGTACTACTACTTCTGTGTAACTCTTGGGACCATCCTTCTTCCAGGAGAAGCCTGGTTCAGATAAGCATTCTTAGGTATTTCCCCCAGGATTGCACTCTTCCTTAGCACTGACTTGTTATTTCAGATCACCCCCAACCCTAAGTCCCCTGATGCCATGTATTTCAGAGGAGAATATTGGAGTTGTCATCATACAACGACACCCCTAGATCATCCACAATAAAAACTTACATGTTCTAGAACTTGCTCCTGTGTACTAACTGCCTTCCTACAGTTACATAAAGAACTCCAGTCTAGACTCCTCTCAAACCACCCTATCTTAAAAGCCCCCTGACCTTATGACTCACAGAGTACTCTAGCAACAAGGGATGTTGCCATTGGCCCAGCTCAAGAACCTACTTAAGCTCAGGTATGCACTTGTCTTGGTTTCCACTCAAAAAAAGTTGTGACCCTTTGACGCTCATGATGCTGACATACCTATCTTTGTGCCTAATCCTGCATCTTTGGGATGAAAGATGCTAGCCTACAAATTGCTGGGCTCTTCCTTCCAAAAGATGGACAAAGCCAACCATTTTGGATGACGAAAGACATGCCCTAAGAGAAGCTAATTGACACAGGCTCTTTGCAGAACTATGGAGTGAAAATGCCAACCCATGCCAAGTCTCCAGTTTTATAGTTTGAGAAACAGAAACCCAGATTGTTAAGCAAAGTTTGTCACTTGCCTTTCCATGGTTGTGACAAAATACCTGAGGAGGTCCACCGAGAAGGGAAGGCTTATTAGGGTTCAGTTTCCCAAGATTTAGTCCACAATTGCTTGGCCTCATCACTTTGGGCTTGTGGAGATAGTGACCCCCATGGTGGGAGCAAAGGGCAGAGGGAACATTCAGGAAGGAAAGAGAAATAGGAGAAATTGTCAGGGTCCCACATCCCCATAGGCACTTCCCCGGGATTCAGTTTACAACCTCTAGTCTCCACCTGCTAAAGGTCCCAGCAC
>CABHPH010162313.1:0-15271 GCA_902168325.1 Peromyscus nudipes | reverse complement strand
GTTGTCAGCAGAGCAGTTTCTCAGCAGTCAGCCTGTGGCTATATTCTGGGTCTCAGTTGCTCAAAAGCACACCAAAATCCGAATGTTATTTGGTGCTCACAAGTCAGATTGCTCATGTAATACAAGGGGAGACTGATCCTGTGGAAATTACCAAATCAAGGATTGTTTTATTCCAGCAGTAAGTCTGAGGCACCCGACCCTGTCAAATGTGCAGCAAGCAGATTCCTGCTTCTGTAGCTACTGCTCCTCTTTAAAGATGTGGTCTCCCTGTCTTGGTTTAAATTCACTTCAGGCTTTAGGATCTGGCATCACCTAGGGGAGTCCTGCTCTTCCCTTCTTCTAAAGCTCCTGCTTTCTTTAAGGATATAGCATCCCTGTGCCAGTCCTGATGTCTAGCTCTATGGGCAAGGAAGATGATTTTTTTAAGCTTTAGTATCTGGCAGAGACTAGTTAAATCCTGTCGTTTCCTCTACCCTGAGAGATTTATTGTGGGAATGGCTATGGCATCGTAGTTTTATTCATGAACCATAGAGGCACTGAAAATATGGAGCAGTAACATTTGAAGTACTTCTCTGTCACCAAAGGCAATAAAGTATGGAAAATAAAGTATAGCACTGGAAACTAACTTTTTATCATCCTGATGCCATTTAGCCATACACAGGGTCAACTTTGCATTCTTGGTTTGCATTATCACTGTGTTCTCGCATAAAGAGTCTCTTGTTCGTGATTTTTTCCTACTTCTCATCCCATTCCTATATATGAAAGAAAAGAGGACATTAGCTTCACTGGAAGTTAATTATTTATTGATGATGGCAGACAGTTATTCAATACTTCATTTGATAATAATAATCACACCAGTTTCATTTATTCTTGAATAATTACTTGATTCCTCTCCTGATGATTTGGCCACTATGACTAAATTTTATTTGAGAGTTACTCACTATTTTCTCTTTTAAGGTATGTAGCTAATGAGAGTGGGGATTTTTGTTCCTGATCATTTATTCCACTAACATGCAGATTAACCTTCAGTCCTATCATATGTAGTCAATCCCAGTGAAGCTTGTGAATAGCAGCAATTGCATTTCTGATGTAGAATGACATAAGATTGTAGGTTCTTAAAAAATCGTTTAATTTCATCATATTGTGATGTGTAAGTATATTTTTGAAATGGACACTTAAGCTCCAGTTTGGCCCTAAAGGCACACTTTTGTCCATGAAGTAAAACAAATAACACATTACTGCCACATTAGTGAGAAAACACTGACACCCTTCATAGTATAAGGGATTCAGTTTTCACAATCTCTATCCACTTGTTCTATGATGCATTTCAATTACATTATAACCTTCATATAAGTTTATGTATGTGTATATGTATGAGTTTGCTTATGAGTATACATATACACAGATACATATGCACGTGTACACTTTCTTGACATAGTTTTTAATTTCATGCATGAGTACAGAATTGAGATTATTTCGCATCCTTTTTTCCATGCTACTATATAATATATGCACTGTGAATTGTCAAAATCAATACCACTAGTTATTAAAATTATTTCACCAAATTGAACAAATAAAAAAGTATACATAACTAACTCACACAGTGTACAGAATGTGGTGATTAGGTGTAGCCATTTGAGCATTGACCATTTGTAGTTGAAAAGACTGTCAGTGTTAGTGTACAGTGTAAATGGATTCTTTCTGTCTTAGCATCCAATATTTGTGCAGGATTTTCTGCTAAGTAGGGATCTTGAGAGAGTTTCCCATCTATATTGGCATTATCATTTATGGTTTTACTGTGCTAATCTTTTTTTTTTGATTCCTTGCCTTCATGTAATATTTTGTTGGCACTAAAATTGTCTAATATTTGTGCTTTTTATTTCCCTATCTTTCTTAGAAGACACCATCTTCATGCAGACATCCTTTTTGTTTTAATCTGAACTGTGTCTGTCCATTGCATGAAATATTTTCTTATTCAAAGATTAATGGTGAGTTTCTGGATTGATCAGGTGACCTGAGACAAAACAGTGTAAGTTATATGCCATTTTAGTAGATTTGGAGATCTGTATTAGTGATGTAAATGATGCTTCTTTTTTTTTCAGACAGTAACAGCAATGTTGCCCGTTGTTATGGGGATAAATATTTAGAAGATTGTCAGAAATTATATGCTTTCTGAGAAATTGCAGATGAATGTTCTCCTTCTGAGTCTTCTACCTTCCTTGCCCTGTGGAATATATTGATATTATATTCCACAGAATTTGTGTTCTTGTCTATGATATGTGTCTGCATTTCTGAAAAAGGTTATAGTGAAAACTAGTCCTGTCTTTAAATGAAACCAGCAATACCCTCTGAAGTGCTAAATGTTGGTAAATTGTGACACTTGAAAAAGCTGGTAAAGTCATCAACTTTACTTTGTTGTTTTATAGTCCAGATAGCTGCAAATTTACATTAATAAATCAGAATGATTATAAGTGGAGATAATAGGTCTATCAATGGCTTAAGGGACTGTATAAATCATCCTATTAATAAAACAATTGGTAAAAGGATCTCCTTTTTAAGAACAACAATGATCACATATAATTTTACCAAATTCTGTGCTTTTATGTACAGGAGACTCCTCAGCATTTTTCTTGTATAATTTGTGTGTGTGTGTGTGTGTGTGTGTGTGTGTGTATTACAAAAGAACATCAGAGTCACTGGTATATGTATATTTTTAAATTCAGTGTTATATGTCTGGACATTTTTTTCTGTCTGAATCTTTCTTTACTGAACATCTGTATTGTTTTTGACCTCATGAGACAAATCCTAAATTCCTATGATATTTGCAGTTTAACAAGGCTCAGCTTAGGTATCAAATGGCACAAAATGTTTATGGTTGGCTCTTTGGCCCTCCTCCCTGCCTCCCATATCTCTGAGAGCCTATATTCATGGCTTAGCTGTAAGGAGCCATGGTTACTGCTTCACCTTTGGGGAGTTGTTGGATCCAACTGTCACTTAGTAGAAAATATCCCACTGCTTGTAAACACCATTTAATCCACATACTTTCAACATATGCTTCCAGTTAATACTATTGATCTTGGGCATTCTGACAGGTATCTTAGGGTGGTGTCTTACTGGCAGTTTGATTTATATTTCCCTGGTCTCTAAGGGTGTTAACACTTTAAGTGTATCTGGGCCATTCAAGAGACTTCCTTTGAGAATATCCTTTTTGAATCTGTCCCCCGTTATTACTGGAATTATTTTTTTATTTTTTTCCTGGTTTCTTGTGTTCTTTATATACTATTTATATCAATCCTCTGTCAGATGTGTAGTTGGTGAAGATTTATTTCCCATCCTGTAGGCTGCTGTTTTGTCTTATTGACAGCATTTCAGGGTAGGCCCCAGCTAATTCTCCCAGTAATAGGGAGAGTGGTCCCAAACTGGCTTCCCCCTTAATCAGATTGGTGACTATACTAATGGTCTTCATAGAGCCTTCATCCAGTACCTGATGGAACAAATGCAGAGATCCAGATTCAAGCCCTGGCTTTAGATCTTAGGGTCAGAACATGAAATATAGGGATTATATGAGCATGGGGGCATCAGGATTATGATGAGAAAAACCACGTAGACCGATGACCTGAGATTTTGTGGGCTCATGGACTCTGGAAGGACTGCCAGGGAGCTGTCATGTGACTGGGCTAAGCCCTCTGTATCAGGGGGACATTTTTGTAGCTTGGTCTTTCATAGGACCCCTAGCAGTGGGAGCTGGACATGTCCCTAATTTATGAGCTGGCTCTTGGAAACTTATTCTTTATGGTAGAATGCCTTATTTAGGTTTGATGCAGTGTGGAGGAGGTTGTAACTGCCTCACCTTGATAGTCAGTCCTTTGTTGATTCCCAAGAGAGAACTTACCCCATTTGAATGGAGAGGGAGGAAGGATTGGGAATATGAATGGACTTACAGGGAGAGTCTGGGAGCAAGAAAGAATGGGAAAGTGTCATTATTACATGAAATAATATGTAAAATAATTTTAAAAACACTACATGAGGAAACATTTTTTAAAAAGTAAATCTATTTAAATGTTTGGTCAGAAAGCTTCTTAAATGTGCCATGCCCATATTAGTAGCCTGTATCCAGTCAAAAAGCCTGCTCTTAAATGAGCCATCCATCTGCTTCCCACTAGCAATAGCTTAGCTTAGGAAATCCAGTTTTCTGTAAGCCACCTTTAGCCCTTGTTTTGAGTGCTTAGCATCATTTTTGGTGATTTGTTCAGTCTTATGTGTAAATTTTCGCTCCATGTATGAATGTCATTTGTAGCTTGGGTTTTGTGTCCCACCAGACTGTTCCCAAATAAGCACACAGAGACTTATTAATAATTATAACTCAAGTTTATTACTAGCTATCTCATACATTTTAAATTAACCCATAATACTTGTCGATGTTTTCCCATGTGGAGTGGTTCCTTTTCTCAGTATTGCAAGTTCACCTCTTTCTGTCTTACTCTCTTCACAATTCTGGCCCTCCTCCCTTCTTCCTAGGAACCTCATTGTATGGTTCTCTGCCTAATTTTATCCTGCCTAGGTATAAACCAGGCAAGTTCTTTATTAAATCAATCACAATCATATATATTCAGACAAGAACCCTCAATCTAATCACCTTTATTTAGCTTTTTTTCTGACCATTAAAAATTAACTTGTAACCAAGCATTATAAACAATGAAAATTACCCATAATCCGTTTCACAACCAAAAACCAACCTCTCCAACTCTAGGACATATGGGTATAATTTTCTGAAAATTACTTCCTCCTTTTTGAAGGGAAAGACAACTTTAGGAGACCCTAAAAAAATTTTGGGGGTTACTTGTCAAGTCTTGGGGAATTTAGCAGTATCCTTTGTTATCTAGTCTACATAGTTCTATTGTACAGAGCTTGTCTCAAGTCTTTGATAGAGTTGTCTTTGAAACTGGATCATCTCAGCTAGCCAACTTGAAATTTCCTGAACAATTTGTAGTCCAAACTGATCTTTCAGTGGTGTTAATCAGCTTAATGGCTTTATCATAGTCCATTGGACATCTTTATTATGTGGTCCTGTCATGCATTTACAGATTTACGTTTTGTGCTAGGCATGGCAGTTGTTTCCTACAGAAAATTTCTTGTTTCTTTTCTTTATTTTATTAAATTGTTTTTGTTCTTCCTCTGTGGTTTCGAGCAATCTCAGTCTGAAAAAATTCTGTCTCTTGGAACCATGAACATTTTCCCAGAAGAGAATCTCTTTAACAGCAAATTCATACCACCACTGGCCTCGCCAAACTTCTCCAAACTGGCCTTTGCCAATGCTTTCTTGTAACATGGTGGTGCTGGCAATTTTTCTCTGAACAAGCAGTAGTAAACCATTCAACTCCAGTAGCAGCATCACCATCAACACCAACATGATTAGAAGCAGCTTGTAGCTGAGAGCAACAGCAGAAGACTCCATAATCTCACCACCACTGTTTGTTGCCAGGAACAGCCCCAGCCACAGGAGACTCTTAATCTCAGGGTTGTAGGTTGGAGAGCCACATTGGGCACCAGATGTAACATGAATCTTAGGAGATCATATGAATAAAAAACTTGGTGCCAGCTTTTAGGGTGAACTCTCAATGATAAGAGGAGCAAAACAAGCCACAGCCAAGGAAACATGGGTTTCCAGTTAAGTGTGGAAATTTGTGAGAGTTTCCCATCTGTGATGGCATTATAAATTGTGACTTCCTTGTACTATCCATTTGTGATTGTTTCCATGCTTTCATGTAGTTTTTTGTTGCTGCTCAAATTTTGCAACATTTATGCTTCTTAATTCCCTGTCATTCTTACATGGCACTGTCTTCACGGCAGACATCCTTACGATTTTAATAAAAACTGTGTGTGACCATTGCATTTAATAGTTTCTTATTCTAAGAATAATGGTGCGTGTTCTGGTGTGAATCAGGGGCCTGTGACAAAACATTATAAGTTCTATGCCATTTGAGTAGTTGTGGAGTTGATTAATAGTGATGTAAAAGATGCTTTTTTTCTCTGGCAGTCACAGCCAATGTTGCCTATGATTTTAGGGATGACTATTTAGAGGAATGTCTGAAATCGTATGTTTTCAGAGAATTTGCAGATGAAGTTTATCCTTCTGTGTCTACTGTCTCCCTGGCCATGTGGACTAAGCTAGCTTATTATATTGGGCAGAATTTTGTGTTCCTGTCACTGAGATATTGCTGAGTTTCTGAAAAGAGTTAGAGTGTAAACTTCAGACATGTCTTTGCATAAGAAACCAACAATATTCTAGAAAGGGCTAAATGTTGGCAAATTATGACATTTGAAGGAGCTGGTAAAATCATCCCCTTTACCTTGTTGTATTGTAGTCCTATTACCTGTAATTTTTCCATAATAAAACAGAATGATTATAAGTGAACATAATAGATCTATCAGTGGCTTAAAGACTGTTATTAAAATCCTCACAGTGTAAACAATTGTTAAAAGGACCTCCTGTTTAAGAACAACATTGATTGCACATAATTTTACCAAATTCTGTGATTTATATGCAAGAGACTCCTCAGTATTTCTCTTCTATGATGTGTGTGAGGATTACAAAAGAACAACAGAGACACTGGTATGTGGTATATGTTTAAGCACACTGTTACATGTAGTCATGTTACGTGATAGCATGTAGTCATTCCCAGTGAAGCTTATAAATAGCAGCAGTTGGATTTCTGTTCTATGATGACATAAGATTGTAGGTACTTCAAAAATAGTTTATCTTCCTCATATTGGGATGTGTAAGTATATTTTGAAATGGTCTTTTAAGCTCCAGTTTGGCACTAATGGCATACTTTTTGCCATGAAGTAAAACAAATAACACATTACTGCCACATAAGTTAGAAAGTACTCACACCCTTCATAGTATAAGGGATTCAGTTTTCACAGGATAGATTTGCGAGTCCCTGCATCCTAATCCTTCCAGCATCTACTGTCTCTGACAAACTGGGAATGTGCAATAAGTCTACCAGAAATGAGCGATGTGGAGATAGGGGTTGGGAACAGGTGTAATCTGCTTTTATGCTTCCCCTATATCATGCTCCTAGGGACTTACATAGCTTTGCCATGCAGGAGCATAGTCTAAGTGATCAAGGTGCATGCAGGTTACATAATCACATACCATAGGGTCCTTTAGTAGGCAAGGCCCTGGGATGACAAAGCTATCTTCCTGACTGATGGAGATAGGATGCACCGTCATGTGGTTTGGGGATGGCTGGGGTCATATCACTAGAAGACACCATCAGCCTGTTTTCTACTGTTAGTTGGAGGCAGAACCCAGGCTAAATACATTTTATCCTGTGTTCTTCTTTCAGTTTCCCTGCACATTTTAGATCACACAGGGAGGAGGGAGACAGAGATGAGTCAGCAGCTCTGATGGAGATGTCCAAATTCATTGCCTTCATTTCCTTCCCATTCTACTTTAGACAGCTCTCTCCTTATTGTCTCCTAATCTATGTGTATTTTATTTATTTTTTTTTTTTTTTTGGTTTTTCAAGACAGGGTTTTTCTGTGTAGCTTTGCGCCTTTCCTGGAACTCACTTGGTAGCCCAGGCTGGCCTCGAACTCACAGAGATCCGCCTGGCTCTGCCTCCCAAGTGCTGGGATTAAAGGCGTGTGCCACCACCACCCGGCCTATGTGTATTTTAATATGAGTCAGACAGATGGAATAAAAAGGCTTGCAGTCCACAGTTTCAATAGCCAGGCTCCTGGCTAAATTCCAGCTGGTGGCTGGATTTAGCCAAAGCCTGACTGGAAACAACACAGGAAAATGAAAACTGTCCCAGAGAGCTGCAGCAGACAGAGGCAATAGAGACCTAGGATAGGCAGGAATTTGGTGGGATTTCACACACTCCTGCTCTGAGTCAGCTGCACCCGTTTGTTCGGCTGAATATGTGCTCCTTCCTCTGCAGCCACTGCTTCAACTTTAATATCTGTGATCACTGCCTCAGATTTGAATCCTCCTGGAAGGAGGATTTATGTTGGGAAAAATACTTGACAGAAACCAAGGATGTATTGATCATTTGCTCCATCAGATGACCCATTAAAAAATGACTGTGTCAGTGACAATTCTCACTTAGCCACTTGGCACTCTATGAAAATTTCAAGAATCAGATTCCACAAATACCTGCATTTGGGGAATCTAAAATGGCCTATTGGAAACCATTACCTGAATGGTACAATTTGCAGTCCAGAATCACAAGCAGCCATCAGCAGGTAGAAAATTAGGCTTTCAGGTAGATAACCAGGAACAGGGACAAGTACCTGGGTATATGATCACCCTCTAATTACCACAGGATACGTTTCTCTTTTGAGAATTGCATTCTGGGCCTAGGATTCATTACATCTTTTTCTGTTATCCACTTTCAGTTTTGATGTTTTGGCTGCAGCACACATTGGGTTGGGAGGGAGAAATGAATAAGCAGCTCTGAAGGGATCTCAAAGAGTACCCCAGGATAGGCTTTCCATTGGTGAAATTGAGTTCACTCTCCATATTGGTTCCCATGGTGTTGGCCATGTCCCACCACCCCCCATTTGTCCAGAGAATTCTCCAGTAGAAGCTTCATGAAGTATTATTCAGAATGATTTAGGTGAGTGAAATAGATAGAAAATACAGGATAGCTTTGAGAGTGCCTGTATCCTAATCCATCCAGCATCTACTGTCTCTGCCCTTGGGTAAGTAAAGGAATGCCAAGGGGTGGAGAAAAGACCACACCCTAGTACAGACAATTGTAGACCATCTCAGATTCCTGCACTCAGACCCATGGTCCAATGATTGTTCTAAGCAGTCATGTTGGGTAAAGCCCAAATTAGCTCTAACAGGTTCCTGTTATAACACAATTTGGAAGCACACACTCCTCCATCAGAGGAAAGGGGAGCAAATAAAATTTTCAGCAGAGCTTGTTCTCACCAATCAGCCTCTTATTGTATTAAGGGTATCAGTTTCTCATGGGTATAATCAAAACCTTGTTTTACATTGGCCCAGACAAGGCAGCTTGTTCCTTACATAGAAGGGAAGACTGAACCCATGGAAATTAGCAAAATCAAAGAATGTATGTTTCCAAGCATTACAGATCTGAGTCACATGATCCTGTCAAATGTGTAACAAGCAGATTCCTGCTTCTGCAGCTACAGCTTCTTTTAAAAGATATGGGCTCCCTGTCTCTCTGAATTCACTACATTCTTTTGTATCTGGCTGAGACTTGGGGAGTCCTGCTCTTTCCTTCTTCTGAAGCCACTGCTTACCTTAAGGATATGGTATCACTGTATCTGTATAAAAGTGCTGCTCTAGAATCAAGGAAGTTAATTCTCTTGAGGCTTTAGTATCTGGCAAAGAATAGTGAAATTCTGCTCTTTTTTCTACCCTGTGAGATTTATTGTGGAAATTGCTATGGCATTGTACTTTTTTTTTCTGATCATTTCCCCCTGTTTATTATCATTTTTGAATTTATTTTATTTTATTTTACAATATAATTCAACTTTACATATCAGCCATAGATTCCCCTGTTCTCCCTCCTCCTGCCTCGCCCCCCTCCCCCCGGCCCACCCCCCATTTCCATCTCCTCCAGGGCAAAGACTCCCCTGAGGATTGAGATCAACCTGGTGGACTCAGCCCAGGCAGGTCTAGTCCCCTCCTCCCAGACTGAGCCAAGGGTCTCTACTAAGCCCCAGGTTTCAAACAGCCAATTCATGCAATGAGCACAGGACCCTGTCCAACTGCCTGGATGCCTCCTAAACAGATCAAGCCAATCAACTGTCTCACCCATTCAGAGGGCCTGATCCAGTTGGGGGCCCCTCAGCCATTGGTTCACAGTTCATGTGTTTCCATTCGTTTGGCCACTTGTCCCTCCACCCGCGGCCTGACCGTGGATATCTGCATCTAGTTCCCTCAGTCACTTGATGGGGTTTCTAGCACGACAATTAAGGTGTTTGGCCATCCTATCACCAGGGTAGGTCAGATCGGGCTATTTCTCGACTATTGCCAGCAGACTATTGTGGGGGCATTTTTGTGGATTTCTGTGGGCCTCTCCAGCACTTTGCTTCTTCCTATTCTCATGTGGTCTTCATTTATCATGAACATTCCTTGTGTTTCCTCTGTGTTCTTGATCCAGTTGGGATCTCCCACTCCCCCAAGTTCTCTTTCCCTTGCCCCTCGCCCCTCATTACCCCCACTCACGTCCAGACTGTTTATGTAGATCTCACCCATTTCTCCATCATTGGGCGATCCCTGTGTCTTTCTTGGGGCCCTGTTTTCCAGGTAGCCTCCCTGGTGTTGTGAGTAGCCGTCCAGTCATCCTTGTTCCACAACTATTATTCTCCTATGAGTGGGTACATACCATGTTTGTCTTTCTGTGTCTGGGTTACCTCACTCAGGAGGATTTTTTCTAGAACCCTCCATTTGCCTGCAAACCTCATGATGTCATTGTTTTTCTCTGCTGAGTAGTATTCCATTGTATATATGTATCACAGTGTATTTATCCATTCTTCGGTTGAAGGGCATCTAGGTTGTTTCCAGGTTCTGGCTATTACAAATAATGCTGATATGAACATAGCTGAGCAAGTGCCCTTGTGGTATGGTTGAGCATTCCTTGGGTATATGCCCAAGAGTGGTATAGCTGTATCTTGGGGGAGATTGATTCCCAATTTTCTAAGAAAGCGCCATATTGATTTCCACAGTGGCAGTACCAGTCACAGCCAGTATTGCCTGTGATTATAAGGATGAATATTTAGAAGAATGTCTGAAATCACATGTTTTCAGAGAATTTGCTGATGAAGGTTATCCTTCTGTGTCTACTATCTCCCTGGCCATGTGGACTATGCTAGCTTATTATATTGGGCAGTTTTTTGTGTTCCTGTCTGTGAGATATTTCTGAAAATCTGAAGAGTTAGAGTGTAAACTTCAAACATGTCTTTGCATAAGAAACCAGCAACACTCTATAAAGGGCTAAATGTTGGTAAATTATGACATTTGAAGGAGCTAGTAAAATCATGAAATTTACCCTGTGGTATTGCAGTCCAATTACCTGCTGTTTTTCCATATTAAAACAGAATGATTATAAGTGAATCTAGTAGATCTATCGGTGGCTTAAGGGACAGTTATTAAAATCCTCATAGTGTAAACAATTGTTAAAAGACCTCCTGTTTATGAAAATAATTAATCACACATAATTTCACCAAATTTTGGAGCTGTTATGTACAAGAGACTCCTCTGTATTTCTCTTTTATGATATGTGTGTGGATTACCAAAGAACAACAGAGAGACTGGTATGTGGTATATTTTTAAGCACACTCTTATATATCTAGACAATTTTTTTCTGCCAGAATTTTTCTTTACTGAACATCTGTATTGTTTTTGACCTCATGAGACAAATCCTAAACTCCTATAATAGTTGCACTCTAATAGGGTTTAGCTTAGTGTATGGGTTGGCACATATCATTTGTGGTGGGCTTTTGATCCCTGGTTTGCTGAGAGCCCAGATTTATGGCTTAACTATCAGGGAGCCAGGATTACTACTGCAGCACTGTGAAGTTGTTCGTCCATGAAGACAGAGAGGATCCAACTGACCAAAGCTTATGAACACCATTTAATATATATGCTTTTCCACATATGCTGTTATTAGTATATTTGTACTTGGCATTTAAAATAGGTATGAAATTAATACAAAAAGAAATGACATCCCTGTGTCTGTCCCGAAGAGCTACGTATCTGACAGTAAGACAAATCATTACAGATTTAAGAATCTGACAGACACTTGGAGGGTCCTGTTCATTCCTCTCTTTTATTTATATTTCAGCACTCTTTACCCTTTGAGAGAAACTTGATTTATATTGAAACCCACTATCAGAGTTTATTAAGCAAAGGGAATAGGGAAAAGGTACATAGGACTATAGACATAACTTTTGTAGTTAGGGTGCAGAGGAATTGGTGGAACCTGCTTTAATGGGACTTCATGGCATGGGTATATGGACCTACAGGGCTACCTCATGCACACGCCTAGATAGGTTACATGTTCATTCTGCTCACAGATTATTTGACCATGCAGTACATGTTTTACTTAGGACATAAGGTCCTGTGGTGACTCAACATCTTTCCTGGCTGCTGGGCTGTGCATGTTTTCATATAGCTGGGAGAGAGGCTAAGAAGTATAACAATCCAGACTTGCTGTTCTTATAAAAAATAAGGTGTTAGAGGATACAGGTGAATGGGAGTGGGGGCAGATTTTCTCCCAGAAATGCTTTCATCTGATGCAGTGGGCATTGGTTAACTTTTGTTGGGTATAGAAGGGGAGATTTTTGAGGTATCTGGACATTCTGTGGTAGTTAATTGTGTTCCACAATCTGTAGCATGAGTCTTAAAAGTTCTTATTAATAAAATCAAACCCGAGGCCAGTTATTGGGGTGAACACTGGAAGGTCAGAGATACAGAATAAGCCACAGCTATCTCACCTCGCTGGGTCCTCAGCTGGTCTTGTTTCCTCAGACTGGATGCCCCGAGCCCTCATCCAGAATGGGTCTCAGCTGAACTGCTGCTAGAAGCCTGAAAGCTTAACCAGCCACATGCTTCTCCAGGCCGCTTCTCCAGGCCAAATGCCTGCTCAGGCCAAATGCCTCGAGTTTCTGGTCCTCACGCCTTATATACTTTTCTGCTCTCTACCACCACTCCCTGGGATTAAAGGTGTGGCTTTCTGGGATTAAAGGTGTGTATCACCACACCTGGCTGTTTCCCATGTGGCCTTGAACTCACAGAGATCCAGAGGGATTTCTGTCTCTGGAATGCTAGGATTAAAGGCGTATGCTACCACTGCCTAAACTCTATGTTTAATATTGTGGCTGTCCTGTTCTCTGACCCCAGATAAGTTTATTAGCATACACAATATTTTGGGGAACACAATACCACCACAACAATCTATGGTCTTTTGACTATTCCATTGCTTCTTGGATCTTGCTGAGATGATCTGACAAGGTGCTGGCCAGGCAGAAGAGGAAGTTTAGAAAAAAATTTTATTGGGGGAGTTCAACCAAGGGTCCCAGATGGAGCAAGGAGGTTCCTGATATCAGAAACCTTTGAATGACACAGATCTGAAGTGTTTCTGACCTGTCCATGTAGTTCCAAGGTGACTGTGTAGCTTGGAAAAAATTTAAATATATTAAGGGACAATCACAGGGAATTTAAAATCTTCATTTTAATTTATATTTTAGACCTCTGCTATCAGAATTTTATTGGTGTCATTGTTTTTCTCTGCTGAGTAGTATTCCATTGTGTATATGGATCAGGCCCTCTGAATGGGTGAGACAGTTGATTGTCTTGATCTGTTTGGGAGGCATCCAGGCAGTTGGATCGGGTCCTGTGCTCAGTACATGAATTGGCTGTTTGAAACCTGGGGCTTAGCAGAGACGCTTGGCTCAGCCAAGGGGGAGGGGACTAGACCTGCCTGGACTGAGTTCACCAGGTTGATCTCAATCCTAGGGGGAGTCTTTGCCCTGGAGGAGATGGAAATGGTGGGTGGGCTGGTGGCAGGGAGGCGGGGCGTGAGGGGGGAGAATGGGGGAATCCATGGCTGATATGTAAAGTTGAATTATATTGTAAAATAAAATAAAATAAATTAAAAAAAGAATTGTATTGGTTAGTGATAGAGAGTGACAGAGAGAGAGAGAGAGAGAGAGAGAGAGAGAGAGAGAGAGAGAGAGAGAATATAATGGAACATGCTTTTATTTTTATTTTTATTATCAATCAGGCCTTTTATTTTCACCTGAAACAAACCATAAGGAGACACATGTGATTAATTGCTGAGGGAATTTAACAGTGAGAGATTGTTATACTATAGTCTATTTCTTTTTGTAGATTCCAGGCCCTTATGAGTCTTGGGGTGTAAATGCCTCTGGTTATTTTTTTCTTACCACCTGCGTATATTTTTATGGTCCTTACACTTCAGGCTCTATGGCTGATGGTGGGCCTGTAACAATTAGCTGAGCAGTTTTATGTAGCTAGAGTTTTTCTGGTCTGGGCTGGCCCACAGTCATGACAAATCTCTCACCTGCCAGTCCCACAGACACTCAGACCCAACCAAGTAAACACACAGAGACTTATATTATTTATACACTGTATGGCTGTGGCAGGATTCTAGATAGCTGTTCTTATAACTTAAAGTAACTGATTTCTATTCATCTATATGTTGACATGTGGATCGTGGCCTACTGGTATCTTAACATCTTCTCAGGGTGGCAGCTGGCAGCGTCTTTCTGCCTCAGCCTTCCACTTTCCAGAATTCTCTTCTCTCCTTTTCCTGCCTATACTTCCTGCCTGGCTACTGGCCAATAAGCATTTTATTTATACAGAGCAATATGCCCAGCACTTCTCATTTTCTTTTTTTTTCAAAAAGTAATGTTTTAACTTTCACATAGTAAAATTACATATAACAAAACAATTATCAAGCAATAATTACAGTTACAGTATCTAGTCTATTTGTGTTTTGCAAAACTAAAGAGGATATCCTATCCATCCTATATTTGTGAGACTATGGTTTCATAGCTAACTTATCTTTTATCATAACTAAGGAAATTATAACTATGTAGTCTTCAACTACATCAAAGACCTCAGAAGGATACAATATTACCTGAGAAATGGGAGAAAGATGCATGCAACTTTTGGGAGTCTTGCAAGAGTAGACATAGACAGCTGGCAGCCTGGATAGTCACCTAATGTTTCTTTGTAAAGTTGGAGCATGTTCTTTAGCCCACAGGCCTAGAGCCCCTCAGTCACTTCCCTCTGTGTCCTTTAGATCATCTGGTAGTTTCCTCTTAAAGCAGGAACCTGAAGGACCATTTTGCCAAGCAAAGTTCAGTGGTCACATTCCTATGGGTCCTGTATGTCCAGTTGATCAAGTAGTCCAGGCAAGAACAGTTTCTTTCCCAAAGGGCTATTTTTGCCAAGAAGAAGATGAACTACATATAGAGTGTCTTTGATGCCCATCCTCCTCTCTGAAGTAAATCGGTGCTGCCAGGACAGACAAGTCTCACTGTTCAGAAATGTCTAAATTTTTAAAACATTTTAAATCCCATATTCTGTAGGTCTTTGAAGTATTTGAAGATTACCTATCTATCTGAAATATATATATATATATATATATATATAATAAATCTATATAGAAAACCACATGACTATAAGTTTGACTATCATAGACTAATTATTAATCTGTATTTCTTAATTATCCATTACAATCTAAATGAGATACAT
>CABHPH010162312.1:0-11416 GCA_902168325.1 Peromyscus nudipes | reverse complement strand
TCAGACAGTTAAAGACAATCAATTGGATTAAGAGGAAACCCAAAGATTAGGATGAATATTTGCCAGTTAATATCTAAGAGAGAAATAATACCCAGAATATACAAAGAGTTCAAAAAACAAAGAATAAAGATAAAGGAAACAAACAGCATAGTTCATTCAAAAAATTAGCTTGTGATCTGAAGAGAGATCACAAAAAAGAACAGAAATAAAAATAACTGAGATATATCTTTAATAATTTGTCGTTCCTAGCAATTAGTGATAGAATTAAAATAACTTTGAGATTTCATATTACCCCAGTGAGAATGGCAAAGATCAATAGAAAAACTGACAAGAAATGCTGGGAAGGATGAGAAGAAAAGATAAATCTCATTCTCTGTTGGGGAAACTGTAAACCAGTCTAGTCACTCCAGAAATCAATGTAGAGAACCAAATAAAACTACAAAATAAATATGACAAAACTACTCCATTTCTTCCACATGCCCCAAAGACTCACTCCACAGTCTACTCCACAGATACTTGCTCAGTCAGTCATGTTTATTGGAAACAACCTAAGAGTCCCACAACAGATGAATGGATAATTAAAATGTTGCACATATACATTATGGAATATTATTCAACTATAAAGAAAAATGTCATTTGAACATAATGAACATTTTGAACTAGAAAAGATCATATTGGATGAGGTAACTCAGAACCTGAGAGACAAACAGCATATGTTCTCCCTCATCAGAAACTCCTAGCTCAAAATCCACATTCAAGTATATAACCTACAGTAACTGCAGAAACCAGTTATATGTAAACATATAAAAGAAATCATTGTGGGGAAGAGAAGCAATAGATAAGGGAATGGAAGGGTATAAGTGATCTGAAGTGGAAAATAGGTGCTGTAATTAAGTAGAGAGTGGGAGAAATATAGAAAAAGGAGATTAAAGAGTAAAGTAACAGTATAGATGTCTGAAATTTGTAGGCAATCATATGATTAACTATTTAATTGAAAATTCCTATAGTAAACATAACTCTGTATATGTATAGACCATATACATAAGTATATAATATTTTAATGAAATTTCTCATTTATGCTGACAATGTTCTCCCCAAGAGCCTTAGACTAGCAAAGAAAGAAAAAAGAATAAAAAGAAAAATATCAGCCATGAAACACTGTCTTTTGAGTTTATGCTCAGAGTTGTTCAAGAGACTCTGAAAACTTTTAGGCTATTGCTGTTGCCCTTGATCTCCAACCAGAGACAGAAGAAGGAAAGTCCCTATTATACTTTGGACACAAGGCCCAGAGGACCCAAGCTGGACAGGGCATGTATGCACACTCTCTGAAGACTATCTTTAGGCAACATAGAAGCTTCCAAAGCAGGAAAGCAACCAATAATCCTTCCCAGCTATGATGCCTATGAACCACAATAATGACAACCATGGCACAATCACCCTATAATTACAGTAACTGTACACATATCCTGAGAGTAACCAATAGTCCTCTGACCAAACTTAAAGCCTGTTCAACAAGAAAAACATCATCCCTGGTACTGGAAACCTATCCAGCTACTTGAGGCTAGTGAAGTCACAGGTACTAGAAGAGAACCTACAACTCTCACTTTACTAAGGCAGCATGATCACTAACTACATTTTATTGTCCTTATACCCAAAGATCAGCACAGTTCTCACTCCTAATCAGGGAAACTACTTTTTCAAACATATGAAGATTAGTATAGAAAACCACAATTGATCAAAACAGACATAAGGAGTTTAGTGACAAATGATATACCTAAAACCCAACTCTTATACCTAAGGCCTAGGGATAGTTTAGGAAGAGGAATTGAAAAGAATGTATGAGTCAGAAAAACAGCAAGTTTTCTGTGAAGTTGTGTCTGCTATAAATGTCAGAAGCTACACACATGAAGCCTCACCAACATGTCTGTCTAAACATGAACTGAACAAGAATGACACCAATAGACACTAATGTGAAAAGGAGAAAGCTCAGGAGGCATCAACCCTAACATAGAACTACAGGTAACTAAGGAATGCTGAGATTAGGAGAAATAGTCTTCCTCAGAGAAGAGTACACTAACTGGTTATCCAATATCAAATGGCTAACCCTGAAAATGTATGCATACAAGTCATATTATATGGATGGATTGGGCTGCATTTATATATTATATTTAGAAATATATTTATATATGTATACAATTGAGTACATATGTAACAATTCAAAGAGATCATGAATTTTAAAGAGATCAAGAGAGGTATGTGGGAAGGGTTGGAGAAAATTGGAGATACTTGTAAGGAATGTCTCTGACGCTGGTCTGGGAATAAAGGGGACCCCATTTCGGTTTTCTCTGTCTAAACATGAGAGGACCTTCTCACGCCACTCCAGGAGTTCTCAGGCACGGGCTCATGGGCAAATGAGCTGCTGCAACAATAGAAATTCATTAGTTGGTAATAAAAATACAAATGCATCAGTGTCATGAGAAACTCAAAGATCTATACAGCTATCACCTTCCTCACTGAGCTCACTGCAAGGGTAAGATGCTGAACCTTTTAACTTAACCTGAATTGCACACGCCTCTGTTCTTTTTCTGCCACAGGAATTTTCCTAGGAGCATCCATAGTCAAATGATCAGTGTTGAATGCTATTCTACAAAACACAAGTAGGAACTGATTAGAAGGCCATGATCTGTCCCTTCTGATATCCTGACCATGTTTCATAACCACTGAAGGAGCTCTGAAAAAGGACAGGAGAAAACCAATAGCAATCTAAATGAACCTAATCTCATAGCTGAGCAGCCTGCACCCATGGATAAAGCAGCAACATTTCAAGCTCCCAAAACAGACATTTCCTTTGATGTATGTCAACAAAATATTCAAATTGTTATCTTATTCTAAGGTAAAGTACAATTTCCAACTCTCTTATAATTCATGTTGGAGATTCTTATTCTCCTGTTCTACATATATTCCAATATGAATCCACTTGCATGTCATTCCA
Organism: Peromyscus nudipes; assembly: GCA_902168325.1. NCBI lineage: Eukaryota > Metazoa > Chordata > Mammalia > Rodentia > Cricetidae > Peromyscus > Peromyscus nudipes. Next base: position 8,424 of record CABHPH010162312.1, on the reverse strand, counting down.
CTGTCCTTTTTTTCTTGGTATTATAGTTCATTTCCACAGTGTGACTCAAAAGCTTCCCAAGTGAAATAAATACTTCTTCCCAACTTATAACTCCAAGGATTGAAAGTGAATGGATCATGAGTGCTCTGACTCAATTACTGGATTTATTCATTGCTGTGTCATAATTAGATGGTATTATTGAGAGGTGGTGGAAAGTAAGAAGTTAGTGCTAATTGAGGAACTAGGGGAATGCTTCTAAAGACTGTGTCGAGGCCCTGACTTCCTCCTACCTCCCTTTGCTTCTCAGCTGCCATGAGGTAAGCATCTTTCCCCTCTAATGCCCTTCTGCCATGGTATTCAACCTCAACCTGGCATAGCTGCGTTTCTAGGCACAACCACATTATGCAAGTTTGGATACATTAATTTCCAAGTACATATCTTTAAGGTATTTGGGGATCTCCAGGAATTTTATGTAGTCTGTAACCCACTTGCTCCCTGCTATTGTTGACCAGTAAGTTTCTTAATCAGAACACTGATGAGATTAGTCTGCTTATTCTTTACACAGGCACACAAATGATTGCCCTCTAAAAACACTAAATTCTACTAATCAATATGTGATGGAAAGACTAGAAAGCAGCACATACTAACACAACATTACATCCAACATTAGAATACAGAGAGGGATCCTGGTATCCACAGTTGGAAAGCAGATGAGGGGTCTTCAGAGGAAGATGTGGCCCCAGAAACATGGGCAACAAATATCAGATTTTCATTCCTTTGTGGATCCTAAATATGTTCTGTGCTAAGTCTATGTGTGCACATAGGTAAGTGTGTATGTATGTGTATCTCTTTATGTATGCATGATCTTATATGTGTATGTTTGTGTGTATTTGTCTATGTGGATACGTGTGTGGTATGTGTGTACAAATGTGTGTATGTACTTATGTATATATGTATGTCTCTGATAAAAATATAAGACATTACATGGATAATGTAAAAATGTGTAACAGCAGGAAAGGGAAGAAGAAATGAGGAAGATCAGTGGGTGTGGTCAAAATATATGATATACTTGAAAGACACTGCTTTTATGGTGTTTGTATGCAATGAATACATTAGTAAAGAAAATTAATGTCAAGCAAGATTGCTCAGAGGCAAAGACTCTTGCCACAAAGCTTTATGTCAGACCTGAGATTTATCCCCAGAACCCATATCACAAAAAGAAAGACTCATGTCCAAGTTTTCCTCTGACTGCACTTCTGCACCTACACAAATATAAACATGCATGCTTGCATGCACAAAAAAATGTAATTAACTAAAATATAATTTAAAATTAAAAAAATTTATAAAAATGGAAAGAAAAAAACTTGAGAAATATTCAGCAGTAAAGAAGTAGAAAGTCCTTTAGAAGCTAAAAAGAAAAGAAACTTTCCTAGAGCAGCAAGCTGAAGTGATGTTTGCCTACATCATCACTTCAGCCCATAGAGTCATATTTTGAACACCAGAATTCCAGAACCATAAAAATACAAATCTCTAATATTGAAGCAACAGAATTTGTGGTAATGTATTACAGAAGGACAGAAAGATAATACTGGGATCTTTCCTGCATTTCCGTATATACGTTTTTCATACCGAAAGACATAAGAGACATTGAACTCATTATGTTTTGCTTGGCTCAGGAAACTTTCACATCATGGCTTCAGGCACACTGGCTCTCAGGCAGAAGGGGGAAGTGTGCAGGTCCAGGGCTGTGTGTGGTGCAGGCAGGTGGTGAGACTCTCAGGGGAGGTTTTTGTTGGAGTCTGAAGCACTGTGGGAGGATAACTGTGTTGCTGCTGACAGTAATAATCTGCCAGATCTTCAGGCTGGACACTGCTGATGGTGAGAGTGTAATCTGTCCCAGATCCACTGCCTGTGAAGCGATCAGGGACCCCAGTTTCCCGAGTGGATGCTAAGTAGATCATCAGTTTAGGAGCCTGCCCTGGTTTCTGCTGGTACCAGTTCAAGTAGTTCTTGCTATTTTTGCCAAACAGACTCTGACTGGACTTGCAGTTGATGGTGACCTTCTCTCCTGCTGACACAGCCAGGGAGGATGGAGACTGGGTCATCAAGATGTCCCCACAGATACCTGTGACCATGAAATGACAATGAACATGCACAGAAACACAAACACACATTATGACAGTTAATTTGTCATTTAATGTCCTTATAATGTCATATTGTCAAAGTATTATTATGTAAGAAATATTATGCCCTGACTCTGAAATAATTATAATATTTTTTAATTTCTCACCAGACACCCAGAGCAGCAGGGACATGAGAACTTGAGTTTGTGACTCCATCTTGCTCCCCCTGCTGTATGATGCAGTTCTCATGGAAAGCTCTGGTTTATAAATTCTGAGCAGCTGGGCTGGGCTGAAAGGACTCATGCAAAGCAGTCAGCAAATACAAAAGCAAATGCCTAGGGAGTTTGTATGAGAGTGGCTGGTGTCAATCAACAGGCAAAAATACCATCACAGAGCACATGAGCAATCACTGAAAGGGATCCATTTACAGTATTTCCAAGAAAAATCTACTAGGTGCTCTAATACAAGCTGTGGGTTAATCCAAGACATATTTAAATCAGGTGACTTTTGCAGAAATGTGAGGAGTGCTATCTCAGATTGTCAGTCCCAGGGAAATCATAAGATATGATCTCAAAAATTGCAACAACAAATTAGGAAACAGTGGGAAGACATGCAATAAAAGAAGGGAGAGAGATGGGGGAGGGTGGTTATTGGGTCAAAATTTGTTATCACTCATCTGCAAAGCCACTCTTACATTGAGGACAATGAACAGTGTCTCAGACATTTGGCCTCCAGTTTCAGGATAAGTATAGGACAGAGATGCAAAGAAAAGCCCAGAATTCACTCTGTGGAAATCATGGGGGTCATGAATTTAAGACTGGGATCAGAGAAGCTTTAATCTTGAAGCAAAGATAAACCCAGCAGAAACTAGCAAGTATCATCCCCATCACTTTGATAACTGAAAGATGCCTCTAAATTTGGGGAAATGGAAGGGTAATAAAAGAAACCAAATGTATTATGGGACTGGGAAACAAGTGGTAGGAATAAAAATTGTGTCATCTCCTTAAAAAAAAAAAAAAAGAAAGAAAGAAACAAAATTTCTCCAAGAAGTCATGGCTGTAGACAAACACTGCCAAGAGTGTTTATTCCAGAATTGCATATTCTATGGTAATTTAGAAATTAGCTATATTGAAATGAGTCAAGTTGGTCTTACTGACATAGTGAACAGATAAAAACTTTGCCAGAAGGGGGCATAGCCATCCCAAATCAAGCAATAATTGTACAAAGAACAATAGACTACAACATCATTGATTTTTGCCATGCAAAGGAAAAAATATTTGTGTATGGATGAAAATCAATAGCAATAACAGAAATCAAAGAACCTTCCAAGATTCAGAGTACTGAATTATGAAACTATATATAAGAAGTACATTATAGACCCAGTATTCCATGTAAAGTACAAGAAACAAAAATAAATAAAATATCATGATAAGGAGTTAAGATTCACATCTGTACTCTCAGAACTGGGGAGACAGTAGCAAGAGGACCATAAGATTAAAGCTAGCCTGGGGTAAATAGCAAGTTCTAGGTAAATCTCTGTGATTTCCTGTTTTCATCAATCCTGTAGTGTCTGGAAGACACTGTTTCCTTGATGTCATCCATCCCTCTCACAATCACAATCTTTCCCTCTCTTCTTCCACAGAGATCCCTGAGCCCTCAAGGAGGAGTTTGATGAAGACATTCCCATTAGGACTAAATGTTCCAAGGTCTCCCACTCTTTGTACCTTGTCTACTTGTGATTCTCTGTATTAGTTCCTATCTACTGCAGCAAGAAGCTTCTTTGATGGAAGCTAAGCAGGACACTGACCTATGGGTATAACAGAATGTCATTAGGTCATTTCATTGCTGTGTTCCTTTAGCAGAAATAATATCTAGATTTCCACTGGGCCCATGACCTATCTAGTCTCAGGTTCTTGACCACCAGAACAATATCAAGCATGGGTTTTATCTCATGGAGTAAGCATTGAATCAAATTACATAGAAGTTGCTTACTTCCACAACGATTCTAGATCACAGGGTTTATGGCTGGGTTGGTGGTCACCTTTCTCCTCTGGTAGAATGCAGATTATCTTTCAGCACCATGAACACTAGTCAGTAGGGGAGAAGGCTCTAGTTGGGCAGCAGCTCAATTTCTCCATGTTTAATGAGATATGTAAGGGATGAAAGAGAGGAGTAAGAGAAGGAATACAGGAAAGGACAATTAACACTAAGAGCCATTTGAGAGATCATATGGAAACCTACTTCAGTAGAGACTTTCTAACATGTAAACATATGAAAGAAATGTAAGTGAAATCAGCAAATAATAAAGGTTTGTCAAACCTCAACTAGACATCTTTCACCACCATGTGAAACCTCCAGTGTCAGGAATGGGTTACATCTTAATAAGTTGTTGCTCAGAGCATCCTCATGGAAACCCCAAACAACTCTGGCAATTGCTTGCTCTCCACAGACTGATGATGAAGACCTATTGCTGAAAAGACTTTTTAATGACAGGCTGAGGGAGAGTCACAGAGTTGCCTGTGCAAAGTGCACACATACACACACACACACACACACAGAGAGAGAGAGAGAGAGAGAGAGAGAGAGAGAGAGAGAGAGAGAGAGAGAGAGAGACCTGTACTTCCGGTGCTGTCATAAGGGGGCAGGGATGTATATAGTGTATATTCTCCACAGATCTCAGACATTCACCGTGGGATAATGTAGGCTGGTTCAAGAAACATGGATTTTATGTCTATTGGTTTTCCTTCAAATATAAAAGATACTTATAACACTTGCCTCACCTCAGGGGCTCATTACTTTTGTCTGGCTCTTTCACCTTACCCACCAGGAGATTTGCATATTGTTCTCTGAGTCTTCTTTGCAAGTGTCAAATAAAAGCTCACCTGCATGCAACCTTGCTTTAACTGGTCTGGAATCCTTAGTTCAGCTTCTCAAATGAGATTCTCTACTCAGTTCCTGGGGCTGCTGATGCTCTGGATTCCTAGCAAGGACAGAGAAAAGAAATAAAGTGAATGGGGATGCATGGTGATCTGTAGGATGCTGCTGCCATCCATGTGTTTTCAGTTCACATATAACAAATGCTGGACCTGTGATCTTGAGAGAGATTTGACAAGAAGGACCTGTGCTCTGATGAAGATTGCCACATAGAAATAGTGGACTGTTATGAGCAAATCCTAGAACATTGTTTACAAATCTTGGCTCTTTTTAAAAACTGAACATTTTTAGTTCATAAGTCACAGTAAATGTTAAATTATTAAATAGATGACCGTATTGCATATGACAATAAGACCTACTGAAGATTTTGAGATGACCCAAACTATACTCTCTCAGTTCATCTTTGGAGAGCCAGTCTCCATCTCCTTAGCTCTAGTTAGAACCTCTTATACGGTGATGGAACCACCATTTAACTTAGCTTCTACATAAACCAGTCCAGTTTTCACAGTTTCTTAATTATGAGGCTTCCAGCTAAGGTCCCTGACTTGTTCAGTGGCACTGGGCTAGGGATAAATATCAGTGGGGTGGTGCCTGAGTTTATTACTGCATTCAAAGTTTAGGAAGTCTCTATAAAGAGTGACTTCCATGAACAAATTCTGTCCTGCTTAAGCAGACCCAGGGTCTACACATGCTGCATCTTTCAGGAGAGACTCTCAGGAAGAGATTCTCTGAATCTATGTGAGAGGATGACATTGAAGAACTCAAAGCAGTCAGTTGGAGCTGAGGGCTCTTTAACACTTGTTCCAACATGCACTTAAGATAAACCCATTAGTGACCCATCACCTTCAACCACTGTGGATGACATACTAGCAGAGAAATAGAGACAATAAGAGTGCCTTCTTTATCTATTTTTAATTTTCATGTCTATGGATGTTTTGGCTGCATGCATGTCTGTGCATGACCTGTTTACCTGGTGCCTACAGAAGCCAGAAGAGGGAGTCAGAGCTTCTAGAATTAGAGTTACAAATTACTATGAACTGCCACCATGTGAGTACTGGGATTTGACTCTAGACCCTCTGAAAGAGCAGCCAGTGCGTTCTCTTAGTCAATGTGAATCTCTCCAGACCCACAAATGCCTTCTGAGTAAATAGAAATGACTTTAAAGAAGAAATGAAAAATTCCTTTAAAGAAATGGAGGAAAAAACAAACAAAAATTGGAAGAAATCAATAAACACCTTAAAGAAAACCAAGAAAACCAAGAGAAAAAAAACAATTAAAGAGGATAAAGAAACAGTTCAAGTCATGAAAATTGAAATAGAAGCAATAAAGAGACATAAAGAGAGGGAATGGTGGAAATAGCAAATCTGACTAAACAAACAGAAACTACAGATGAAAGCATAACCAATAGAATAAAAGAGATGAAAGAGAGAATCTCTGATGTGGAGGATACAATAGAGAAAACAGATTCATCAATCAAAGAAAACACTCAAGCCAAAAATGTCATAAGACAAAATGTCTAGGAAATCTGGGACACCATAAAAAGACCAAACCTAAGAATAATAGGGATAGAAGAAGGAGAAGAATTCCAGCTCAGATGCACAAAAAAAACCCATATTCAACAAAATCATAGAAAAAAACATTCACAAACCTAAAGGACATGTCTATGAAGATACAAGAAGCTTGCAGAACACCAAATCAACTAGACTCCCTCACCAAATAATAATCAAACCAAAAAAAACATTCAGAATAAAGAAAAAATATTATGAGCAGCAAAGGAAAAGACCAAGTGACTTATAAAGGCAGACCCATCACAATAACATCTGATTTCTCAACAGAGACTCTGAAAGCATGAAGGTCCTGGATAGACATAATGCAGACAATAAGAGACCTCAGATGCTAGCCTAGACTATTATACCAAGCAAAAATTTCAGTCACCGTAGATGGAGTACACAAGGTATTCCAAGGCAAAACCATATTTAAACAATACCTATTCACAAATCCAGCCCTACAGAAAGTACAAGAAGGAAAACTCCAACCTAAGGAAGTTAGATGTACCCACACAAACACAGACAATAGATAAACCCAGAGCAGCATACACCAAACAAGGGAAATACACACATACTACCACCAAAAAGATAACAGGAATTAACAGTCACTGGCCATTAATATTCATTAATATCAATGGACTCAATTCACATATAAAAAGACACAGGATAACAAAATGGATAGGAAAACAGGATCCATTTTTCTGCTGCATACAAGAAACATACCTCAACTTCAAAGACAGACACTATCTCAGAGTAAAGGTTTGGGGAAAGACTTTCCAATCAAATGGACCTAAGAAGCAAGCTGGTGTAGCTAGCTATTCTAATATCTAACAAAATAGACTTCAAACTAAAATTAATCAAAAGATATCAAGAAGGACATTAAACATTCATCACAGGAAAAACCAATCAAGATGAAGTCTCAGTTCTGAACATCTATGCCCCAAAACAAGGACAATCACACACATAAAAGAAATATTACTAAAGTTTAAATTATATATCAAGACCTATACACTAATGGTGGGAGATATCAACAACAAACTCTCACCAATGGACATGTCTGCCAGACAGAAACTTGACAGAGAAATAAGGGAACTAACAGATATATTACTTAAATGGACTTAACAGAAATCTCACACTAGTGACTTAACAGCACACCTGGAGCACTCCTGAAAGCTCTAGAACAAAAAGAAACAAAATCACCCTCGAGGAATAGATGCCAGGAAATATTAAAACTGAGGGCTGAAATCAATAAAATAGAAACAAAGAGAACAACACAAAGAATCAATGAAACAAAGAGTTGGTTCTTCAAGAAAATCAACAAGATAGACAAGTCCTTATCCAAACTAACCAAAAGGCAGAGAGAGAGAAAGCATCCAAATTAACAAAATCAGAAAGGAAAAGGGAGACATAAACAGACAATGAGGAAATCCAAAGAATCATCAGGTCATACTTCAAAAACCTGTACTTCATAAAATTGGAAAATCCAAAAGAAATGGACAATTTACTGGATAGGTTCCACATATCAAAATTAAATCAAGACCAGATAAACAATATAAATAGACATATAACCCCCAAGGAAATATAAATAGTCATTGAAGGACTCCCAAACAAAAACAGCTCAGGATCAGATGATATTAGGACAAAGTTCTACCAGAATTTCAAAGAAGAGCTAATACCAACACTCCTGAAATTGTTCCACACAATAGAAACAGAAGGAACATTGGCAAATTCTTTTTATGAGACTATAGTTACCCTGAAACTCAAACCACACAAAGATGCAACTCAGAAAGAGAATTACAGAATAATCTCCCTCATGAACATTGATGCAAAGATACTCAATA
>CABHPH010162311.1:47910-66257 GCA_902168325.1 Peromyscus nudipes | reverse complement strand
TGACAGGATTTCTTTATCAAGACTGAATAGCGTTCTGCTGTGTACATGTGGCATGGCATCTGTTTGGTTCATCTATTGGCAAACAGCCCTTTGTTTAGAATCCAGAGCCTTGTGCACACTAGGCAGATGTACTACTAATAAACTATTCAGCATCCCCAACACAGAGGTAGATGAAACATTGTATTTGATCTCTAGAGCAGTAGGGAAGTTTCTAGCCCATGACTACACAGTACCTTCCCATTTACTCAGAACCTTTAACTTCAGCAAAAGTTGGTAGCATGTTAGACCTCCTTGGCTGGGGTCCTCCTTAAGTCCTTTGCTCTTTGGGACGCTACTGGGAATGGAACTTGCTTTTTTGAATCGCCCATTGCCAACATAGACACACAGCCAAGTGTCACTTAAGGATGGGGGCACATTCTAGGGAACACGTTGCTGGGTGAGTGCATCAGTGGGTGAATGACACACACACACACACACACACACACACACACACCAAGAAGGCTATAGCATCCCTGGGTAAAGTGATCTTGGGGAGGGGGGAGGGGGCACCACTGTCTACACAGCAGGCTGTGACCAGAGTATCACATGACCAGGGTGGCATGCCGTCATGCTTGCTGTCGTTGGTCAGGTCTGAGCGAGCGTAGACGTAGTCCACAGCAAGGATCCAAGAAAACACGTGTTCACTCTGCAGCTGATGTCAGAGATAACGTGGACCCACAAGTGTCACCCCAGAGGCGCTGACCCTGGACTCTGCTGCCTAGGGCAGATCACTGTCGAGGGTCCCAGGCCTCCAGGAGCTGTCTGCCATGATACTTCAGCTACCTGTGCACAAGCACACCCCTCCATTCTCATTGTCACGGACCCTGGAAAGACTCACTCCCAACATGCATTATCTGTCTTCACAGAGATGGCCAGGAGAGAGCACGAGGTTCATGATGGCTGAGCCTAGAGACCTTTCTGTAGATGTCTACAGATTGAAAAAACTCCCAAGATCCTCAGTGACAATGGCAGAAGAGAGTCAGTGGCTGGAGAGCAATGGGCAGGGCAGGGATGGTAGACAGGACGTTGGTGCCCGTGTGGAGAAACCTTGCTGATGTCCCATGAGAAGCAGTCACAGGCAGGCAGGCAATGGCCCTGGGTACTCACAGAGACCCTGCTGACAGATCATGACGGCTAGAATAGTGATGTACTTCAAGAGCAGATGCCACCCACCATAATGGTTTTGTGTGTTCTTGTTGAAGGATGCCATTTCCAGGCGACACAATAATACTCCCTGTGGGAGCTGCCACAGAAAGGTACTTATGGTAGAATGCCCTGGGAAGCATGATTGGACAACTCACCCCATGCCAGGGCAGCTGGAGCAAAGGGTGGTCATGAAGGCCTTTGAGTCTATTTTCCATTACTATAATGAAATACTCAAGGCTAGGTAACTTTATAGAGAAAAAAAGTTGTACCCCACAGATCTGGAGGCTGAAGGGTCCACATCTGTTGGCCCTTTCTTGTTGGCAGAATCCTGAACTGACATGGGGTATCACAATGCAAGGGGCAAGGATCACACATCTGTGCCTTTGGATACCCACTCCCTTTCCTTAAAAGCCCCCAGGACCGAAATGATGACTGCCCCATCCTGATGAGCCATATCTACTCCTAATCTGACCTCAAAGGCCCTGGCCTACCCACCATTCTCAGGTGGGTTTCCACTCTCTTAAGACCTTATAGTGGGAGTTAAATGTGGAGGTAGTTGCCCCAGGAGGCACACTCCTAGTACCCTGTACACAGACAGAGTCTCTTCAGGCCCAGCCACATGCTACCTTAGAAACCACTGGTCAGGATTGGCTGGCATTCGGCACAGTACGGCGGCCCCTGCAATGACCCCCTCCAGGTACCAGAGCAGATCATTTAGGTCAGTCTTTGCAGCCAGGCCTTGACAGGGATTCCCTCGGAAGGGGAAGCAGGAGAAGACTGGAATCGGCTACTGCTGGAAGGGTTTCCTGCCCAGGCTGACACTGGGCAACAGGACACTTGACTTCAGAGAATCTTGGGTGTGGAAACTGCTGGATCGCAATGAAAATGCCTGCCCACTACTCTGGAGAGCTCCATGGCTCCCCGGCTGGCCTACCTTATCTTTGGGGGTCCCCTCACAACTAATTCCATGGCACCTCTGGTAGACCCAGGACCACACCAGTCGCTCTGATGAGTCTCCATGGGGTCCTTCTCCCCCAGAGTCACCCTGAGAACCAAAGCCCCGTGGTAGGCCGCCGTTCACTGTACTGTGTATGAAAACGCCACAAAGCTGATTGGAGATAAGTAGGCAAATACTAGTGCTCGGGCGGATCTGAGCTCACTGATTCTGCACAAATACTTGAAAATATTGTGAAGTGCTCATAACTCAAAATTACCAAACAAAGCTGGGCTACACATTGCACACCATTGACCACCGTGCAGAGGTCCCTTCCCCTCAGATCCACTGGCAACAAGGGGGCTCTACTGTAGAGCGCTTGTCTAGCATGCACAGGGTCCTGGGGTTGATGTCCAGCACTGAAAAAAGAAAAAAAACTTTTATATAGTTTGACTGTGGGGTGTCCCATACTCGTGTATCCCCAGCTGGTGACACTTTTTTTGTTTTGTTTTGTTTTGTTTTGTTTTGTTTTGTTTTTTTGTTTTTGGAGGTTGTGAAAACTTTGGGGTGAGGCCCTCACTGGAAGGCCTAAGACACCAGGAGTGGGAACCCTCGAAGGCTTTAGCCCCGCTCTGCTTCCAGTCTAGCCCCTGGTTCCAGATCAGCCATGGTGTGAGAAGTATCGCCTGTAAGTGCCTGCTGCCGGGGACCAATCCACTTAGCCATGCCTTCCCGAGACACAATGAACCCTCCTCCCATTGGCTTGTCAGGGCCAAGCGGCAGGCAGCCGGTGGCCCCGGTGGCCCTGGTGGCCCTGGTGGCCCTGTGGGAGAGGTGTTCCTGAGCTGTGATGCCATGCATCTCTAGACTCGTATAGGCTGAGCGCCCCCAGGAGCCTGGACAGGAGATGGTCACGCTACTCGGGATTCCGGAGGCAATGGCAGAACCAGAAGGACGGTAGGAATCTATATAAAAACAAGTCTCTACCTGACACTTTCAAATAAGGAAGAAATGAGAGAGACGTTTTCTTTAGGGAGCTGAGAAGGGGGACTGGGGGGGGTCGGGGAGGGGGGTCGGGGAGACGGCTCCGCGGGAAAGGGCTTGGCGCACAAGTACAGGCACCTGAGTTTGGTGCCCGACACCCACATGCACTGCACACATCTGCAGCCCCTGGTAGCCAGGTCAGACTCTTATCTCAGAAGATGAGGTACATAGCAACTGAGAAAAACACCCAGCATCATCTGACCACTTCATGTATGTGCACAGTCTGAGGGGACAAACACCTAGCATTGTCTGAGGGGTGAGGTGAATTGTTTCATTTTGACCATGGTCAGGAAGCAGAGAGTGACGAATGCAGGTTCTGAGCTTGCTTCCCCACCCCCTTTTAAAATTGTTGTTTTATGTGTATGGGTCTTTTGTCTGCATGCATATCTGTGCATCACAGGCATGCCATGCCCACAGGGGCCAGAGAGGGAGTTGGATCCCCTAGGACTGGAGTTACAGACAGTTGTGAGCTGCCACGTGGGTGCTGGGGATCAAGCTCAGGTCTTCTGGAAGATCAGCCAATGCTCTTAACTGCTGAGCCATCTCTACAGCCTCGCCCCCCTTCCTCATTTTATTCATCCTGGGACCTGCTATGCTAGCCCATGAGGCCCACAGGGAAACCTATCCAGAAACACCCTCACGGACCCAACCGAAGGTGTGTCTCCCAGGTGATTCCAACTCCCAGCAAGCTAACGATGATTAGCCATCACAGAACACAGTACAGATCAACCCAGAAGAGTGGTCGCCAACACACGCAGCAATGTGAGATTCCTCCAACAGGTGTTTTCTGAATGTTTACAGGGCTAAAGGAATACAGAACTCCTACAGAGGTGCTAAGGTGGACCATGATGATCACCAACCTGGCCAGAATGGAAATTTAAGTGATGCTGGGACTTGACCTAGGGCAGAGTTCAACCTGGGCAGCCACTGCAGCAATTCATGGACAGAGCTTCAGGGCACTGGTTCTGATGATCCTGCCCAGGCCACCAAATCCAGCAGCTTCAACAGACTATCTTTCCTCCCCCCCAAGGCAGCTGTGGTAAAGGAGGTGGAGCAGGGAAGTTACAGGTTTTCTAGAATGTGCAACCACGTCACCTCTCCCCAGTCTGCCTGGCCTGACCCTTTGTATTACCCAGTAGGGACAGCAACAGCTTCCTACTGTACCACCCAGGCCTCAGCATCAGACATCCTCCAGGTAACCTCATGGCTTCCCAGGCCTTTGCTAGCCTTCTCCACAAAGGAGCCTTGGACACAAAAGTTCTAGAGAAGCCATTGGCCAACCTTCCGCTCTGCTCGGGGCCCCTCAGCCGACTAGCTTCGTCACAGCTTCTGTAGGCTAGCCCCTCCCCAGTTCTACCACAGCCATGTATTGCTTCTTCATTACCTAGGGCTGTGTGCACCCGCAGCTTCCCTGGGAGACACAGGTCTCTTAATATCACCCAGAGAGCATCTCAGCTCCAGCCAGTAATCACTCTCCCCACCCCAACTCTTATCTCCAAAGTGACCAAGAGCTGCCTCAACTAGCTCATCATCCTTGCGATAGCCCAGGATGGCTTACAAGGTGCCACCAACATCCATCCGCATCCCCAAACAAGGCCTGCTGAGTAATCAGAACAGCTGCATGGTGGCTGGGCAGAGGGGCAGGTACCAGGCATGGTATCCAGTGCCCCTTCAAGTGCCAAGGGGGTGATGACACGGAACCTCCACCCACTGCCCTTGCAGCAGCCTGGACTGGTCCCTGCAGCTAGCCTGTGTGGTGTGGTGCTCTAGTTCACTGTCACAGCTGAGGGGTCCCAAGTCCTCCTGTGAGGGTTCCAAAGCCTCCTGACCTGAGCAGCACCAGATGCCACAGCCATCTCCTTCAAATCCAGCTGCTTGGGAGCGTCACTTCCTGTACCAGGTGTGGTGGAGATGTAGCTTCATGTCTCCAGTGGGCCACAACCTTCCCATAATCCAAACCCCAGCCCACTGGGATCCCAGCGTCGAACAGTGGGGTGAAAAGACAAACTAAACTCATGCAGCCCCAATGTCCTGTCGGTATCCTCAGCCACAAGTGCCAGCGGGACGAGCCTTCTCCTGTCCCCTGACGTGTGTGTGTGTGTGTGTGTGTGTGTGTGTGTGTGTGTGTGTGTGAAGCAAAGTCTCCCAAATCAAAAGCTCCAGTCATCGTATCCATGGTAGTAGTTACATATTCAAAAACCAAAACCCAGCATAATTATGACCGCAGGCTAATGCTACCATAAAGATATCCATGACCCGGGGCTGGAGAGATGCCTCAGAGGTTAAGAGCACCGACTGCTCTTCCAGAGGTCCTGAGTTCAATTCCCAGCACCCACATGGTGGCTCACAACCATCTGTAACGAGATCTGGTGCCCTCTTCTGGCCTGCAGTCAGACATGCTGTATGCATAATAAATAAACAAATCTTAAAAAAAAAAAAAGATATCCATGACCTCATAGCCTAATCTTTGAAACTTGCCAGAATGTCACATTAAATGGGCAAGGAAGATCAGCGGCCACAGCGAGGCTGTCTTTATGATGGACCGTCCTGGATTATTGAAGTAGCGCTAGTGTTTGAGTCATAGAAAGTGAAAGTGGGGGGCTGGAGAGGTGGCTCAGACTTAAGAGCATCTGTAAGTCTGGCTCTAAGGGATCCGATGCCCTCTTCTGGCCTCCACAGGCATCAGGCACGCGTGTGCTGCACAGACATACAGGCAGGCAAATGGCACCCATATATGTCAAAAGAAAAATGATAAAAAGTGGGAGTGGGAAGACGGGGAAGAGGCAATGAGGAGTGATGACGTGTGAGACTGGCCTGTTCATAGGTCGCCCCTTGCTTGCGAGAGGAAAGAGGGGCTTGAGGCAAAGAATACAGTGGCCACGTGAAGCCAGAGAGAACAAGGAGGAGGAAGTTCTACTAGAGCCTCTGTGAAGAAACATTACCTTCTGTAGGCTAGAGGTCAGGGCACGGGCCCCCCAAAAAGGCAAACAGTCTGTGGTAACGGGAAGCCAACAGCCATCCTACCAATGGGCTATGGAAGTAACACCACCGTCATTTCAACAGATGCAGAAAAAAGCATTCGATGAAATTCAACAACTACTCATGATTTAAAAAAAAAAAATCCCTCCATAGTAGCAGCATGTGGTGGGACACGCTTGGAATCCCAGCTGCTTGGGAAGCTGAGGCCTTCCTGGGCTACAGAACAAGTTCAGCCAAGTCCACTAGAGTAACTTAGTGACATCCGGCCTCAAAGTTTTCAAAGGTCTTGGGTTGTAGCTCAGTGGTAGACTGTTTGCATAGCAAGGTCCTTATGAAAGGGCCTAGATTTGATCTCCAAGGATGGAAAAAAAATAGGCATGGATGCTCTCTTGGAGAGTGGGTCTCAGATCTAATCAGGGAACAGCTGGCTACCCCTGTAACGGTGGTGCTGCTATTACACAGATGGGCATATCGTTCGTGCCTGGAGATTGGCATTATGACTCGCTCACAGCTGGGCAGGACCAGCGATGCCTTTGCTTCCCATACCCAGTGGCCTGCGTAGCAGCACCCG
This sequence comes from Peromyscus nudipes, assembly GCA_902168325.1. Classification (NCBI taxonomy): domain Eukaryota; kingdom Metazoa; phylum Chordata; class Mammalia; order Rodentia; family Cricetidae; genus Peromyscus; species Peromyscus nudipes. The sequence goes on along the minus strand of CABHPH010162311.1, from coordinate 59,544 downwards.
GTGCTTAAAGAGGCAGCCAGTGGAAAGGAAGCTCCTGGATCAGTTCCAGCTTGATTTCTTTATATCTTGCCTCCAAGTTGTGTGGTGACTTCAGCAACAGAGTCTTATCGATGAGTTCTGATGAGCATCAAGAGAAATGGCAAGAGCCTGTAAAGTTTTAAGGGCCTCCCTCACCTGGCCTCAGGTTTTTTGCTAGTGACTCATTGCCTCTAGGTCTGTCATTGTCCAGTCTCGCATTTTTTTTTAATTGGGTTAACCGATAGTTAAGTGTGCTGGCTGGGTTTATGTCAACTCAACACAAACTGGAATCATTTGGGAGGAGGGAGGCTCAAGAGAGAAAATGCCTGTAAGATCAGGCTGCAGGCAAGCTTGAAGGGATGGATCCGTGCACCGTGGGGTGCTCCCTTCCTGGGTTGGAAAGAATGTAAGTGCCAAAAAACAGAGAGAGGAGCTGTGAAATGTCTTCTAAGCACATGACTGTGGCAATCAGGAGCTCACAGTGTGCTAGGAGCCTTTGGAGTCAAGGAGTCAAGGTGGGGGGGGGGACACGGGACAGGAAATAGCTGTACAGGCTGGTCCGTTATTGTCCCTGGGTGTCTGTGCCACATCTCTCCTGCAGACCCCCCCCCAAATCCCGTTCCAGCCATTTAAAAATTAATGCCCAGTAGTTTAAAGCATCCAATCAAAACTGCATGTAAACGTATATGGGAAACAAGCTAAAATGTATGAAAGCCTTAACCCCATAGCCTCTGGAGTTCTAGCCTTTGGATATGAATCTTGTGGAAGTCTAGGAGCTGGCACAATAAACTGCTTCCTGGATGCTAAGCCTCGAGGTGTCCTGTCCTCTGTCCAAGTGACCCACCACAACAGCAGCCCTACCCACACATTGTCCCCCTGAAAACCTACTGTGGGTGGGGCAGGGGCTCATGGGGCCCTACTGCACAGAACCAATCCTTTTGGCAACAGATTCTAGAAGAGAAGAGGGGCACAGCATCTGGTCGTATGACCGCCGGGGAGCTTCTCGGGGTTTGATGGTTATTTCCAAACCCAGGATCACACAGATGGCCCTAGAAAAACTCTATGGCACACTGAAAAAGAACCAGCAAATAGGGAAAAGAGGTAAGGAAGCAGGCATGGCAAGGCAGAAGATAATGAAGAGGGGCAAGTAACCAGAATGCATTATGTATATATAAAATAAGATTTTATATATATGAAAATCATCAGAGAAAAAATTATTAAGAAACTCAAAAAGGACTTTGTCAACCCAATGAAGGGTACTTCAAAAAAACCCTATAGTTACCACTATATTTTTTAACACCATATTTGATGAAAAACTCTTTTAATTCAGCATTGAGCAGGAGTGGGTAACCACCACCAATAATATGTGAGGCAAGAATGGTCTGCGGTAGAGTTGGTGTAGAAAAGTGAGCCATCTCTTCCCATGGTTGTTCATTCATCAAAGGGAAATGCTAACCATTCAAAGGAGACTTGAATTTGTCGGGATCAGAGCAGCTGAAACCGTGAGTCTAACACGACAAATTAGCGTTGCTCCCGTCCCAAACACAGAGCATGAGTTTAATCATGTGATACCAGCTCTACAATTCCTTCCATTTTGAGGTTTTTTTTTTTTTTTTTTTAGACAGGGACTCACTATGTGGCCCTGGCTGTCCTGGAACTCCCTCTGTAGACCAGGCTGGCCTCGAACTCAGAGATCCACCTGGCCCTGCCTCCCGAGTGCTGGGATTAAAGGCGTGCGCCATGATGCCCAGCTTTATGATTTCTTCTGAAAATGTCAGTTTCAGCCAGTTCTTTACACCCACTGCTTCAGTGGGAGCAACTGTCTCTAGTGACTTCATAGGCACAAAAAGAAGAGCCCCGTCTCCTAGTCTCTGCTTTGGGCTAGCTCTTCCCTTGCATTTTCCCTTTCTCTGGTTCTCTCTTTTGCTGTGCCAATGCATCTGACTCCCCCACCACCCCCCCCCCCCCCGAAAATACGGCTTTCCGGTTGGCATTCCCATGTCAAGGGCTGGAGAGACGGCGCGGAAGAGGGCTTGCTCCGTGGCAGGAGGACTGAAGCTCGAAGGCCAGCACCCACGTGACAGGCTGGACGTGGTCTCACACAGTCCCAGGACTCCAGGATCCCTGTGGCCACAAGCCTAAGTGAAAGACGGGAGCTCCACCTTCAGCAAGAGACACAGCCTCAAAAAGGATGAGTAGACAGAGTGATGGAGGAGGAGATTCAATGCTACCCTCTGGCTTCCACATGTGTGTGTGCACACACACACACACACACACACACACACACACACACCACAAAAATAAGATGAACATAGAATTCCAAAGTTAGTCCTTCCATTTCCCCTTGCAATTCTTTTGAACTTTGCCACTCAGAATGGCCCTCGCTAACTCACAATTTTAGCCCGCCTCCCTCTGCCCTGTCTGCTGTCCCGCTCCTATCTGGTTGGTTTGGGTTAAGTGCTGGGTAGCGTTTTTGACAAATGTAGAGGAGATCGCTGTCACAGATGGCATTACCCTGCAGGGACACTTGGGCTGGCAGCAGGAGTATTAATCTGGCCACTCCGGTCTACCTTACGCTCCCTGCAAGTTGCGATTCAAGGGCTCCACCCAGAGGGTAAGTCACCCCCGCCCCAGTAGAGACGCCGGGCCCCAGATTTTCTTGATGTAGATTGTTCCCATAGGTGCATGGGCCCAATTTCTCAGTTATTCAATTGCCTCCTGGGGCATTTGCAGCCTCCAAAAGCAAACCCAAGCACCAAGGTCATGTTCCTGGAACTCCTGTGCCTCTCACACCCAATTTTATTTTGTTGTATCTTGTCTATCATGTTAAGCTATGCTCGATAAGAGAGTTATGAAAAAGGTATCATATTCAAGGCCTCATCATCATCTATGAACCTCCCCCCTCCTCCTAATGGCTTAACATAACACCCACTGCCACATAGAATAGGTGTCACCCTGACTGCTCAGGGAATGGTGAGTTTGTATATGTTCAGTACATACACAACCCTTTTTAACAGTTGTGTGCACATGGGTGTGCATGTGCCACAGTGCGTGTGTGGAGGCTGAAGGACAACTTGTGGAGTCGGTTCTCTCCTTCCACCAAACTCAGGTTGTCAGTCTTGGCGGCAAGCCCCTTCACCCACAGAGCCACTTTGCTGGGCTTAGACACAGGTATGTTTACAGTTTCGATCTGAGATGGGGTGAGCCACTGATACAGAGCCCACAGGTCTGGTGAGCCAACCGAATGTATCCAGAACCATGTCCGGACCCAGAGAACCCATGTTGCTCAAGTTACTGTCGGATCACGTCATAGTACAAACGGGCTCCTGACAGATCTAGAATTGGCCCCTGGGTACATGCTCCATAAACCCGGGGAGTGAAGCCAAGATGCTACAGAGTGCTGTGTCCACAAGCCCTGGGGACAGCGAAGCTGTCTCGGGAAAACTGAATGCCAGTCATCACCTATGAAGACAAATGTGCCAATGCCCAGAGGCAGCCCCTTCAGTATGACAGTATCCTCTCTTATCCCAGAGAGGCAAGGGTTCCTCTCATCGGGTCCACAGAGCTGACAATCAACTATGTTAAACCCAGCATTTTTGCCTGCAAGGATTTACTGGATACATCAGTTGGAGGGTTAGGAGCAGATGACATTGGTACATTTGTGTTTGTGGGAAACAGGAAGTTCTAAACATGACTTTCTGTCCTCCAAGCAATTTTTCTCTCTCTAGAAAGATATTGAACCAAAATCAGTCTTCAGAAAGCAAACTTTGTCCCAAGTCTATTTTAGCCTAAGTCCCTCTTCTCTGGAGACAGTGTCACATATATGTATGTATACGTATAGATATAAAGGTTCTGGAACCAAGAGTCACCAGCTGCCCGTGTACCCGAAAGTCTCAGGTGCTGATTCTACATACAGAGCAATCTCGTGTGCCACTTGGGACAGAAAAGCCCCTCTCTCACAATATATTTTTGCAAATGATTAATTAGCTTTATTTCTTACAAGACAGGTTTCAGATTGAAAAGCTACACCCTGAACACAGAGATTTCCAATCCACCCTTTTCTGGTATATTCAAAGTTAAACCCTGCTCCTAAACTGCCCCAAACAAACAAAAACAAAAACTCTGCAAAAAAACAAAAAAACAAAAAAACAAACAAACAAAAAAAAAATGTTGACACAGAGAAACATTTGAAGCCACTTAGAGACAGTGTGACTGGGAAGACTCTGCCTCCACGAGACACACCATTGCACCACAGCCTCACACAGGCAATATGTCCTGGTCTCTTGTGGCCCCAGAGCAGGGACCGAGAACTGAACAGAAAGGCTAAGAGTGTTCTCGACTTTCCTTAGGGGAAAAGTGGGGAAATGCTTACGTGTCCCCAAGCTGCTGGCTTTTAAATCAGTCAGAATCTTTTTATGACTCCTCCCACCCCACCGCCAAATGCTCTTCGATCGATCCTCAAAGTGCTAGAAACAGAATCTTCCATACCTGACTCACAAGGTTATTTCTATCCAATTACCAAATGTCACATGCCAGCGCATCCCTACACTAACTTTGCTATCTTATGCCTCTCCTGCCAGTCTTTTAAAAAATAAACTGTGTGGGGTGGGGCGAGGGGGGAGACACCCAGCTTGGAAAAGAGAAATATAAGAAAAAAATGAGCCAGCTGTGGGTCTCAATGTCACTGCTTCCTGCGTAGCTAAAGGTAATAGAGAGATTCTGACAGCGGTGACGCTGGCTTTGATGGATGCTCTTCCCCACGAAGTAAGCCAGCTTGTGTACATAGTGGCATGGAGCAGGGGACTCGGATGGCACCCTTTGGGAGGAAGGAAGCAGAAAAGACTTTGGCTAAACCTTCCTTCAACTCACACGTAGCAGGGGCTTTCCCAAGTTTACATTTCCATAGGTGTCAATCTGGAGGTTCAAAATTGCTCAGTTGTAAAGAACAATTTTTAAACACACACACACACACACACACACACACACACACACACACACACACACACGGTTTACCGGCAAATTGTAGTACATGTGTCCGAGTCTGTAGGTTAAGCAGTGGACCTGGTTTGGAGTCAGGCCCTTCGTTTCGTAGATGACATTATAGTGAGTGGGCGTGATGGTCCCACTGTTTGAAGACTGACTCACAATATAAAAGTCATAACCTGAGAGGACAGAGTGCGTGGAAGTCAGCTTACTTTAGAAGTAAAGGAGAAGTCTGGAATCAGAAACCCGAGCGTTCAGCAGGAGTCCACTTATGGGTGAGCTGCCTATAAGCTTAGAAACCAAAGTATCTAGTGAAACACAATTTGATGAAAGTTCATCAGGAGGATGGGCAAGCTGCTGACACAGTAATGCCCATGGGATTAAGTCTCAAATCAGTTGATAAAATGCTTGCTTTGAAAGGATTTGGACTAAGTGCAGGTCCATGACTGACACACACACACACACACACACACACACACACACACACCCTGGTTGTCACAGTATGCATCTGTAACCCTGGCACTGAGGAGATGGAGACAGGAGGATCCCTGGGGGCTTTCTGGCCAGCCAGGTTCAGCGAGAGACCCTGTCTCCAATAATCAGGTGGAAACTGATTGAGGAAGATTGGGGAAGACACCTGAGCTGTCTAGACTTTGTCAGTCTAACCATTCGGGGAGAGAGACTATCAATTGAGAAAATTTCCTCACCAAATTATGGCCTCTGCATCAGCTCCTGGCCCCAGATTCCTGGTGTGCTTGGACACGGACACACGGACACACGGACACACACACACAGACGCATCACCTGCCGGTGCCTCAAAACAAAACTAGCACATTTTAAATGGTCATGTGTCTTATGAAACACAGGTTCCGTTTCATCTGTAATTTGGTGCAGATCTGGAGACCAAGGATTTGCACCTTCCCCTAAGACTGTTTAGAACACCCTTAAACTCTCCAAATGGCAGACACAGATGGCTACTGTGAGTATAATTATAATTTATAATTATTGTAATATTTATGAATATTAGTTTATTTGCACATGCCATGGCCAACTTGTGAGGCCATATTCTCCTACCACGTAGATCCTGGGACCAAACTCAGATCACCAGGCTTGGTGACCTTTACCCACTGAGCCGCCTGTCTGGCCCTCAATGCCACTGTCACTTTGGTGGCTCACTCTTTATCCATGACTCTGAAGTGCCCATCCATACACAGCTGTTATTTCTGCATTCACAATTAAAAGGGTTCGCATTAAAAACTTACCACTATTTGGTAACAGACACAAAAATTTGATTAAGAAACTCGAGCAGCCCTGGACCAAACATGATTTCTCAGTCCAAAGGAAGATTCTCCTGGTAAAGACTACTTAAAAGACTGTGTGTGTCCTGGCTGTTTTGTGCTAATTTGACACAAGCTAGAGTCATCAGGAGGGAGCCTCAATTGAGAGCCTCCATAAGATGGGGCTGTATACTGCCTGTAAGGCATTTTCTTAATTGTTGATCAATGGGGGAGGTCCCAGCCCATGGTGGGTGGTGCCATCCCTGAGCTGGTGGTCCTGGGTTCTATAAGAAAGCAGGCTGAGCAAGCCATGGGAGCAATCCAGTAAGCAGCACCCCTCCATGGCCTCTGCATCAGCTCCTGCCTCCAGGTTCCTGCCCTGTTGGAGTTCCTGTCCTGACTTCCTTTGGTGATGAGCAGTGATGTGGAAGTGTAAGCCGAATAAACCCTTTCCTCCCCAACTTGCTTTTCGGTCATGGTGTTTCATCAAAGCAATAGTGACCCTGACTCAGACAGACTGCTTGTTCAAAGACATCAGATATCGGCGGGGGTGGGGGGGGCAGGGTAGGAGCAGCTGTCAAGAAGTGGGTGATTCTGCTGCTAAAGCCAATGGAGGGAGCTGGCTTACCGTTAGTCTCTGGTCACCACTTGGTCAATAGTCCCTGGAGATGGATTCATAACATTTTTTCATAGTCAATAAAAAAACTGGTGTTGATCTGTTTCTTTACCACAATGAATGCTAGAGGATAAGTGTCATCCTGTTAAGTCAGCCTGACCTTGGAGCACCCCTGTGGGGATCATACACTCAGACAGGATCAGAGGGAGCCCAAGGCAGTGGGGCCCCCACTCTATACAGTCTGGCTCCCCATTCAGGCAAGCAGCATCTACTCACAGTCTCCCACTTCAGAGGTGAAAGGTTCCTTCCACACACCCTCAGGGGCAATTTTCAGCTGTCCTGGGCAACAGGCCTCAGAGATGAGGACAAAGAACACACAGATGAGGAGGACAGAGAACACACAGATGAGGAGGACAGAACACACAGATGAGGAGGACAGAGAACACACAGATGAGGAGGACAACACACAGATGAGGAGGACAGAGAACACACAGATGAGGAGGACAGAGAACACACAGATGAGGAGGACAGAGAACACACAGATGAGGAGGACAGAACACACAGATGAGGAGGACAGAACACAGGACAGGCAGTCTAGATCACAGACACGTGAGGAGGGAAATGACTATGCATGAACATCTCTGATCTCTAAGAGGAATAAGTGCTCCCACACCAACACTGGAACAGAAGCCAGGCATGGTGATGCAGGCCTGGGGTCCCCCCTGCTATGGAGCCCAAGGCAGGAGAATCAAAAGTTCAAGACCTGCTGCTTGACAAGTGGGCGTGAGGCCCTTGTATCCAATGCCCAGTAGTGTAAGAGGAAGCGGAAGAGCAGAAGAGGAGGAGGAAGAAGATGAAGAGGAGGGAGAGGAGGAAGAAAGAGAGGAAGGAGGAGAGAGAAGGAGGAAGAGAGGTAGGGAGGAGGAGAGGGAGGAGGGAGGAGGAGAGGGAGGAAGGAGGAGAGGGAGGAAGTAGGAGAAGGAGGAAGGAGGAGAGGGAGGAAGGAGGAGAGGGAGGAGGGAGGAGAGGGAGGACGAAAAGGACATAGTGATAAGGGAAGAGGGTGGTAGAGGAGGAGACAATGACAGTGATGACCACGGCATGAAAGGCAATAGGGAAAAAAAAATCCATTGGGGGGGGCAAACAACTGGCTCCATGAGAAAAGTCGAAGGCATGAGGGGCGTTTGTTTCTGGCGCTAAACCCATGTCTGTACCAAGTTCCTCTAACTGCATCGGTTGTAGAAGAGATTTTTCTCCAAGTCTAAAGTACACAGGCTGCCCCCCCTCTACTCACCGGGGCTCACACCCACCTAGAGCTGAAGAATTTCTGGAACTGCTGAACCTCCTCTCCTCCGGGCAGGTCCTGTAGCTGGCCGTCGCCCTACTCCACCCCGATAACACCACCACGCTCTGTGGTTCCTGCTTCTCATTGGTGACCCAGGAATCCAGGGCAGCCGAACGGGAGTGAGAGAAGGCATGTAGACACACTGCCACCAGGAGGGGAGGCTTCTGTCCAGCAATGTCTAGATTGAGTCTTCCAGCGCCTTAGCTTCCTGCAGTTTCACCATCTACAACCTCAGGCTAGCCCAGGGTTTCTTGACTCTTATCTCCACTGAAGCTCGGAGGCAGACAAGTATAAGGCAGGGAGACTCTGAGGAGGGGGTGCTGGGAGTCTGATGAGGGAGATTACACGGAGCTGGGGCATTGGGGGGGGGGGAACGGGACATAGCCCAGCTGTGTAACCGGGAGGAGAAGCCAAGAACCAGGGCTCTGCAGCGGTGCTCAGGGAAAGCAACCTGGTAAAGCACACAGATGTGGGAGATTTTGCTTCTCGAAACCCTGTTGGCGGAGCGGAGAACTGAAGCAGGGAGCAGCATCTGGGCTGAGGGACGTGGCCCTGGGTGTAGGCGATGTTTGCTCTAGGGACAGCTGGCCTAAGGTTGCCAAGGAGACCCCACCTGCTGACCTGTCTCTGCTTGACAAATGTAACAATGACTGGACTCAGCAGAGGCAGCGAGATAGCCCTCTCCGCCTAGGGTCTCCCTGGAGGGCGGGGAACAGGGGTGCTGCTGAGGGAGGTTGAAGAGGCCAGATGGGGAAGCATTTGACAGTGACTGAGGTCTAGGGAGGCGGGGTGAGCTTTGGGGGACAGGAAAAGAGATCAGAAGGGACCAGACAGTGACACCCGGATGGTCAGGGAGCATAGCATCCAACAGTTGCTGAAGAGACCTCACCAGCAGCCGCGGCTCTTCAAAGGCTAGGCGGACACAGGGTAAAAGAGAACAGGTTATGCTAAGGGTCACGAGTCACAAGTGTGAAAGGCAGGCTCCGCCATCATTAAGAATCTTGGCTGAAGTCAAAACAGATTTTTTTTTAAAAAGTCACAGCAGCAGTTCTCAACCTGTGGGTCGCAACCCCTTTGAGAGTCGAAGGATCCTTTCACAGGGGTCATCTGTGACCATCCTGCATAGCAGAGATTTACACTGCTATTCATAACAGTGGCAAGATTACAGTTATAAAGTAGCAACAATAATAGTTTTGTGGTGGTGGGGGGCGCGTCACCACACCATGAGGAACTGTATTAAAAGGGTCGCGGCATTAGGAAGGTTGAGAGCCACTGCTCTACAGGAACTCCAGGCTGAAAATATGAATGTGTGAGAGAGAATTGAGAGAGCCAGCCTTTCCCCCCATCCTGACTGCCTGGCAATGGTTACTGGGTCTCCCACACACAGGCCCCACACAACTTTGTTTTAAAAGAAATACGGAACATCACAGGGCTGTCGGGAACTGGCCCAGGCATCTCAGGCTGTGGGATGTTCAGGGGTCGGCTTCTGCCTCAGGCTCGAGTCCTGGCCCAGCCTGCCATGGCAAGGATGATCCGCAAAGGCCCTTAAAGATTGTCAGAATCCTGTGAAAACTGCTGGGGAACTTTCTTTAAAAAAAAAACAATTATGTCAAATAGTTACCTTCTAGTCACCCCCCAAAGACTCCCCTTGATTTGGCCGATAAACTTCCTGGGAAAGGCTGTGGAGCACCCTAGAAATTGAAGGAAATTTGTTGAACATGGTTCATACCCCCCCCCCAAACAGACTTATGAGAGAGAGGCTGTTGGGACGCTCATTCTGTGGCACAGGTGAATGCCTCTTCTCAACTAGCAGGCACACCCAGCTTCCAGGGGCCACCAACTGCACTTCAGATGGGATGCCTGAGCTCTCCGTCCCCAGTGAGTCCCCCACCCGCTCATATTCGCCTCTGCTCTTTCAGGCCTGACCCCCAAGCCCACCTCCCCCACAAAGCTGTTTGAGGCACTGTGGCTCCGAACCAGTTCCTGCAGCCTCTGTCCAGTGGCGACAGAAGCCTCCTCTCCAGGGTCCCCACAAAGGACTCAGCTCCTCACCTTCCAGGGACACAGCCCTATGCCAGGCCGAAGTCACCAAAGGGTGTGAAAGAAAGGGACCCACCCAGCCTCCTGCAAAAGGTATAATTGACAGGCCGGCCAAGCTCCAAAGGCCTCTGACTTCAGTTTCTGCTCTGTGGTGTGCATCTGGTCCCGCCCCCATCCTCACCCAAATGAAGCTCAACTTAACCTGCACCTGGGGAGTGCAGGGGCTGGGGGTGAGGGGACGGGGTGGGGCTGGAGTGGCCTCTCTACACTCGCCTGCCCTCTGAGCCCATAAACAGCCCTTAGTCCTTAGTGACAGCTATAAATCCCTGCAATGAACTGCAGCCGCTGCACATCCCGGCCGTCAACCCGGGCCACACCTGGGGTCGCTTACGGAGCAGATATCTGCAAGCAGGTTCTCCTTCATTGGGGAGCTCTCGGTTTTGTTGTTGTTGTTGTTGTTTTGAGTCATTAAAAAATAGTAGATAGTGTCCTTTTCCATTCATTGTTCTTAGACTTTAGTCTTGGTTTAGAGAGATGTTTTTGGTTTTTATTGTCATTTCTCTCCTCATCTTTATAGTTGTGTTGCTGTGTGTTTAAATCCTTGATCTACATTCTGGACACCCATTTAATTAAGAAAGATAGTTACCGGACATCTTTTTAACTTGAGTAAGGCATTTTTTTTTTCCAAAGCATACTATGTGCTCATCCTTTCGATCTCTGACTGAACTCTTTTAAAACCCACTGGGTCCAAGTGTGGGGCCATCCACTGGGCAGCCCGCCAGGGGCTGCATCTCTAAAGAAAACTCGCTGTCCCCACCCCCCATCAGCTATCAGTTTCCAGTATCTCCTCAGCTAGGGGTGGGTCTTCCTGCCTTCCTTCCCTACCATGGAAAGCACCCCAAGGTGTGAACCTGCAGCTCCCCGGACCACTGGAAGGAACAACTCACCTCTGTGTGGATCCCTTATGGAATTTCTCCTGGTACCCTGCATTCATCACGCCTACTCTGCCTTCTCAGCAGGTATCTGCCTCCACCAGGCCCTGGGTAGTCCACAATAGGTCTTCATTAAAACTTCGGGGATGCTGTACAATTTGCTACCCACTGTTACCACAGGCCGAGGAATCTGGCCATCCCTGGGGATCTCTGTGAGGCCAGCCTGGTCTACATAGTGAGTCCCAGGACATTCGGGGCTACAACAGAGAAACGCTGTCTCAAAAAAATAGGAAGGAAGAAAGGGGAGGGAGAGAGGGGAAAGAGGGAGAGAGGAAGAGGGGGAGAGGGGAGAGAGAAAGAGAAGGGAAGAGAAGGAAAGAGAAGAGAAGAGAAGAGAAGAGAAGAGAAGAGAAGAGAAGAGAA
>CABHPH010162311.1:32933-47900 GCA_902168325.1 Peromyscus nudipes | reverse complement strand
AAGAGAAGAGAAGAGAAGAGAAGAGAAGAGAAGAGAAGAGAAGAGAAAAGGAAATCAACATAACAACCAAACAGCTAAGATAACAGGAAAAAGAGAATCAAGATGTGATCACTGAGAGTGGGCTGGGAGCAAATAGCAGAGCTGGATCCATGCAGGACAAACTTCAACAAGATGAAAGGGGCTCTCTACCCGAGTGAACCGCAAAGGAGGCTCACCTGGGCTTCTCTGCATAAAACCACGCCCACCGCTCCTGCTTCCTGCCCCCTCCTCACCCAGTGTGGTGGCAGTGGTGAGGTTGTTTTGTTTGTGTGTTTTGAGACTAAGTCGTTCTAGGTGGCCCTAGCTGTCCTGGAACTATGTAGACCAGGCTGAACTCACCGAGATCCACCTACTTCTGCCTCCTTAATGCGGAGATTAAAGGTGTGTGCCACCATACTCAGCCCAGGGGGGACTGTCACCCCCTCTGCCCAGCGACTGACCTGGCCCATGAGAAATGAGATGATTTGTCACATCACATACCCGGGAGTCACGAGTGACAGCCATCTGGTCAACCCTCGGGGTCAGAAAGCAAGGAGGACCAGGGACAGAGTTTAGAATAATTTATGCTTAGAACTCTGGACTAAAGTGTTGCCCCAGGGTGGGGGAGACGGCTCGGTGAGTCAAAGTATTTGCTGTGCAAGCATGAGGGCCCGAGTTCACATCCCCAGATGTGGTAGCCAGATGTGGTAGCCAGATGTGGTAGCCAGATGTGGCAGAATGTGTCTGTAACCTAAATGCTCACACAGTGGCTTATGGATAACTAAATGTTTTGCATAGAACAACCGCCTCACCTGGTTACAAGCCCAAGAAGTGGGTGGTGAGGGCCAGAAGTGAGGTCACTTACCTAAAGTCACACAGTCAGGATGCATTAGAGACAAGACTCCCTGAATCAGCCAGAAATTTCACAGCAAAAAAAATGTCAGCGTGAACATCCAGCTGCCCCCTTCCGCAGGGTACGCTTCTGTTTCTCCTAAAGTTGTGTCCTTCCTGCTCTTTAGATATTAAAGTGGTTTTTCTCTTATGAAACCACTGATAATGAGCGAGAACAAGAGAGGCCTGATTTCCCAGCCACGTACCTGTCTTTAAAGCGAAGCAGTTTCTTGTGGGGTCACCCTGCTCTGCACCTGCTCCTTTATCTTCTGAGATGGCGAGGGGGGCTGAGGGGGGCTGAGGGGAGGGAGTGGGCGTGTCTAGAAAGACAGATCAGTCAGTCAAGTGTGTACTCTGCAAGTGTGAGAACCTGCGTTCCATCCCAGCCCCCACATAAAAGCCAGGCTCAGCCCACGCATCTGCAGTCCTGGGGAGATGGATTCCTGGAGGATTCCTGGAGCTGACAGGCCAGCCAGTCTAGCCGAGTGAGTTCTGGGTTCAGTGTTTTGAAAAATAAAATGGAGAGCATTTAAGGAAGGCAGCCGCCATTGACCCCTGGCCTCCACAAACACATGCACACATGTGTATCTGCACCTCCACACACAGATGCACACACAGGAACACATACACACATACACCACACTGGGGAAAGGCTTACAAAGGGACCTCCTGCCGTTCCCACAGACTACATAAGCCTTCCCCTGACTCCCTCCCTCAGGGAGCAGCCTGGGACCCTACCCAGACTGCTGCCCGCCCTAAGCCCCAGAACTGGCCCCTACAAAGTCTCTTTCACATGGTGTCTCTTGCAGCTTCATGATTTCCATCTCAAATGGAAGAAAGGAGCCCACGCCTGAGCTTGTGAGAATAGCGGCCCGTGCTCGCTAGTTTTAGGTCAACCTGACACAAGCTAGTGCCATGGGAGAGGAGAGAACCTCGATTGAGAAAAGGACTGTAGGGCATTTTCTTCATTAGTGATTGATCAGGGAGGGTCCTGACCACTGTGGATGGAGCCATCCCTGGGCTGGTGGTCCTGGGTTCTATAAAAAAAAAAAAAAGCAGGCTGAGCAAGCCATGAGGAGCAAGCCAGTAAGCAGCACCCCTCCATGGCCTCTGCATCAGCTCCTGCCTCCAGATCCCTGCCCTGTTTGAGTTCCTGTCCTGACTTCCCTGGATGATGGACTACAGGCTATAAGATGAGATAAAGGCTTTGCTCCCACATTGCTTTTGGTCATGGTGTTTAATCACAGCAATAGAAATCTAACTAAGATATGGTAGGATCCAGGACCTCATCCATGCTGGACAAGCCCTCCACCTAAGTCTACACAGCATGAGTTAATAAACAGTAGCTTCTGGGCCAGCAAGATGGCTCATCAGATAAAGGAGCTTGCTGCCAAGCTTAAGGACCTTAAGTTTGATCCCAGGGACCCACACAGTAGGAGAGAACCTTAGGTTGTCCTTTGCCCTCTTTAAACACGCATTTAAATAATGTGATAAAAATTAAAAATAGCCTCTTCTATGGACAATATTAAGTCTCTGACTTGTGAACACAGAGAGCAAACCTTTATTCACCGGGTGTGTGCTGTGTGACTCCGAGCAGGTTACCATACCTGCCTGAGACTTGGCTTTCTCCTGTGTGTCATGAGACCGCTACCACCAGGACCTCCGGGGTTACAGGAGCTCGTCTAGGGGCAGAGCCGGGTACACACTGAGGCCTTGGCTGGGACTGCCTGTGGGCATGCTGCTATAGTTACTGTAATAGCAGAACCCTGGCAAACACTCCCGGCTCCCTGCAGTACCCGGGAAACTTGATATCCCTGTTTGCTCAGGAAAGTCACAGTGGTGTTGTCCATGAACACAGGGCGCCATCTAGTGGCAGAGAAGGAGAACTGACTCTGGGCCACACTGGCATCTGGATGAGAACGTCTAAAGGCTGGGATGAGGGTCGGCTGGGAGGCAGGAGAATGGCTGGCCCATGCTAGTTGTCCCGGCAGTAAGGACCAATGGGGGCAGAACCTGTCGACCCAGCTCCCCATCTAATGAGGAGGAGCCCCTCCTTTCCCCTCCAACCCCACTGGGTTCAGGGCCTCAGGGTCAGCCACAATTGAAGGTGAACACATGGTGGGTGGGTGAAGCCAGGTTCCTCACTCCTAAGTGAGGAAGGGCAGGACAGAAAGGTCATGTGATAAAGGGTGGGTGACACCCCCATTGGTCCCGTGGGTCACCACGGTGACCCCTCTCATCTTTGCAGAAATGGAGACACGGAGCCTGAAGTTCACAGGGGACACTAAGAAATCTCCACAGGACAAAACAATCTTGAAAAAGAAGACAAAGACTGGGTATCACAGTTTCACAGTTTCCAAGTAAAGCTGAGGGCCGGGGAGATGGCTCGGGGGCTAGAGTGACTGCGTGCAAAGCCTGACATGGGAGTGAGTGTGCATCGATCCCAGCACACCTAGGAGACAGAGACCCGAGATGGGTCAGCTAGGCTGGTGCACAGGCAGCGAACAAGAGAGGCCTTGTCCAACAGGACGGAAGGCCAAGATTGACATCTCAAGCTGTCCCCTGACCTCCACGTGCCTTCTGTGACGTGTACACACGCACCCCACACAAACACACACATAGCACACACACATACACACACACACACACTCACACACACACACACACACACTCACACACACTAAAAAGGATGAAAACAACCACAACAGTGCTGCCCCGGTGTAAAGATGGTCCCATGAGTGGTGACACTGACCTGAGAGTCCAGAAACAAACCATCTGGGCCCCGTGAGTGGAGAGACGGGGCCAAGATGCTCAGCGGGAGCCAGTGGGCTCCACACACAGTGACGCTTCCACCGAGGATCAACACGGAAATGCACCCAGACTCCTCATGTCGCCCCAGATGTAAAGTTAGCTCAAAACGGATTGGATAAACACGAAAACTATAAAACCTGAACAAGAAAATAGAGAACCAAATAGTAGCCATGGTTCGGAGATGGTTTTCTTAGCTGTCAGTAAAAGGAGAGAGAGAGAGAGAGAGAGAGAGAGAGAGAGAGAGAGAGAGAGAGAGAGGAGTAAATCAGACTTCCCAAAACCTTGAGATGTGTGCATTTTAACAGGCTAGCGTGAAATAGAGAAAATGATCCACGGTGGGAGGATAGTCCAGAACATCCTATGTATGGTAACAGCGGTGTCCAGTACACATAAAGAGCTCACACAACTGAACAAAAAGACCAGTAATCCAATTTTAAGGAATGGCCAAAAGCAGGGTGCTGGAGAGATGGCTCAGCAGTTAAGAGCACTGGCTGCTCTTCCAGAGGTCCCGAGTTCAGTTCCCAGAAAACACTCGGTGACTCACAACCGTCCGTAATGAGATCTGGCGCCCTCTTCTGGCCTGACATGCAGACAGAACACTGCATACATACATACTAGATAAATAAATCTTTTTTTAAAAAAGGAAAAGAAAAGAAATGGCCAACAGCATGGATAGAAGCTACACAGGGACAGACAGACAGCATCTGAAGCAGCGTTCAGTCTCCTGAGTCACCAGGAAACGAAAACCGGAAGCTGTGCATTTCTGTTTCATTCCCACGGGGATGACTTGAAAAATAAAAACAAGCGTGGGGGCTGCCAAGCTTGGCTCGGTGGGAAGGAGCACTTGCTGTGCAGCCGTAGGGACCCGAGTTCAAATCCCCAGGACACGGCCCCACACTTGCCTGTGTGTCCAGCACCATGGAGGGTGGAGACAGTGGGATCTTCAAGAGGGCTTGCTACCTGTCAGCCTAGCTCCATTTTCTGTTTTAAGGAACAAGACAGAGAGCGAAGGAGCAGGAGACCCAGTGTCCTTCTTTGGCCTCTGCCTGTCCAGTTGGGTGTGCATCCCATGCATTCACCATATATGTACACAGATGCACACACACAATAAGTTTGGGCAAAGATGTAGAGAAGTGGAATCCCCGTGTACAGCTAGCCAGAGTGCAGCGAGACACAGACCCTGGTCTGCACCGGAGAGCTGTGCCAGGTGAACCAATGTGACATCATCTGCTCAGCAGTGCCTCCTGCAGCCTGAACTTGGGACTGACTTTTCCAGTCTGCCATGGGAACACTTGTGGAATTGATACACACTAGCAAGTTCTGTAACCATTCTAAATTTGTTCAGGATGCAAAACAGTATTTCATTCTAGACCATGGCAGATATGTCAGTAAGCATCCAGGACGTAGTACACAGCACAGCATCCTTTTGCAAGAATGAGCTTACATGCTCTACAGCAATCGGCATTTGTCCACCTAGAGGTTGAGCTTTAGCAGAGCAAAGAAAGTCTGTTGGGGAATATTATGTTCAGGTGTGTTACTTTTGTTTATGTTGCATTTGTTCAACTCTGTGAAGCTGTGTTACTGTGCCTGTGTAGAACACCTGATGGTCTAATAAAGATCTGAATGGCCAATAGCAAGGCAGGAGAAAGGATAGGTGGGGCTGGCAGGCAGAGAGAATATATAGAAGGAGAAATCTGGGAGGAGAAAAGATCAAGGAAAAAGAAGCAGCCAGAGAAGAGTAAGACCCAGGGGTCAGCTACCCAGCTACACAGCCAGCCAGGGAGAAAAAGTAAGATTTACAGAAGTAAGAGAATGGGAAAAGCCCAGAGGCAAAAGTTAGACGGGATAATTTAAAGTTAAGGAAAGCTGGCTAGAAACAAGTCAAGATAAGGCCGGGTGTTTATAAGCAATAATAAGTCTCTCCATGTGTGATTTATTTGGGAGCTGGGTGGTGGGGCCCCAAAAGAGCCAAAATACAAACAACACAAGTTGAACTGTTGTTTGTGAAAACAGAGGGGATCTCCCATGGCTCGTTTGTGTCGGTGGGATTATTTCAACTGTAAGTGAGAGAAAGCAAGCCCTGACTCTATGACTTCACCAGAAGGTGGTGTGTTTTCTAAAACATCAGCAAATCCAGAGGTGGATGCTGCAGCATCTCTGATGTTCCTGGAACCTGGGGCCAGATGTGCCCTCTGACTGCCAGAGAACCAGTGAACAGAAGGGACCAGCACCCTGAAGCAGGCAGGGCTATGTGATCTGCAGGCCTCTCTGCAAGAACAAGGAGGCACCCCAGAAGGCACATGCAGGGGGGAGGGGGCGGGGGTGACTTCCCCTGAATCTCATTGGACAGAACTGTGTCACGTGCTCTTTTTTAAACCAATCAATGGGGGTTGGGCAGATGGCTGCTGATCAAGATAAGGCCCTCAGCATCCACATAAAAGTCAGGTGAGGCCCCGTGAGCCTTTGATCTGGGTACTGGCCAGGAGGAGACAGGAGGATCCCTGGGGCTTGCTGGCCAGTCAGTGAGCTCCAGGTTCCGTGAGAGACCCTGCCTCAAAAATTAGGGAAGGGACCTGGAGAGATGGCTCAGTGGTTAAGAGCACTGGCTGCTTTTCCATCGGACCTGGGTTTGATTCCGAGCACACACATGGCAGCTCACGGCTGTCTGTAACTCCAGCTCCTGGGGACCTGACACTCTGCCCTGGCCTCCAGGGTCACTTCATATAGACACACATAGAGGCTCATATACATAAACTAAAAATAAGTATGTCCTTTTAATTAAAAATAAGGTAAATAAGCTTTTTAATATATATATAAGTTGAGAACATCAAACATCAATCTCTGGCTTTCTCAGGCAGTCATACACATGAAAATACAAATAAACAATGAATAGATAGGTAAATTAATGAATAGACTAATTACTAGCAGAGGAAACAGGACGTGGTGATTGACTTAGGCCGATGAGGACCTGCGTGGGGTGGGAAGTGGTACCTCTGAAGCAGGTGCCCAAGACAGAGGACAATACCAAGACAAATGGCTTTTTTTTTTAGAAAGTGGGAGAAGGGAATTAATATTGAGTGACAACTGCATTAATCTGTCTTCTCTAGAGAAACAGAACAGATGAGGTGCACACATCTACATGTATGTATATGCAATGTATACATGTAATATATACTCGTACGAATATACAGCCATCCTCGGGATCCGTAGCGAATGGGTTCCAGGTGTGTTTACAAATACCAAATCCCTTGTATGGCTGGCATCATACCTGTGTAGGTTCTGTGCACACACCCTCCTGTATATCCCTGTAAATGGCATGTGGTAGGCGCTGGACAGTACCGGGTAAGAAATAATAATGAGAAAACAGCTCGCGCGTGTTCAGCACAGAAGCGGCCGTGGTCAATTCTTTCCTATCCATAGTCGGTTAAATTCACAGGTGGGCGACCTGCAGAGGCAGACCGTATATACATGGACATGAGAGAGACTGGTAAACATCAGCTCACACACCAGTGGAAGCTGAGGTGTCCAGGCTCTGTGGCTAGCGACCTGGAGTTCCGGGGAAGGCTGGTGGCTCAGCTCCACTCCGTGTCTGACAAGCTGGCACCCATGAAGGGCCAAAATTCTGATTGAAATCCAATGCCAAAAAAAAAAATTCAACTGTCCTTGCCTGAGTCACTGCAGAGAGGCAGCCCCCCCCCCCCACCTTCCTCTGCCATGTTCTCCCCTCCAGGTCTCCAGCTGCGTGCACAAGGCTCGCCCACACTAGGGAAGGCGGTCAGCTGCCCTGCCCTGTGGAGTCTAGGATCCAACCATCTTACGCAGCACGCTCCGAGGAATGCCCGACCTGCTCCTGTCTGGGTGCACCTTAGAGTCCCCACCCCGGCAGCGGGGCGAGCTAACTGGGGTTCCTCGGCACGGAGAACCCCTGCCTCACCCTGCAGTCGGCCTCCGGTGCTCTCTGCATGTGTCTTACAGGCTTTCTCTGGAGGACCCCGCGTGGAGTTGATTGGCAGCTTGTATGAGACAACGTGCGTGGCATTCGCGGCCCGGCGTTTGGTCTCACCAGCAAGTCTCACAGCTGTTGTGAATTGTGAGAACATGCTCTGACATGTTCTGAACGGGGCCCAGACAGCAAGGAGCTCCTTCCGGTTCGGTTGAAGCGCCTCTCGTTAGTGCTGAACGCAATGCCCATGTTCCTCTCTAGAGGGCGCTGCAGACATGGGCTCCTGACGCCAACTGCTCCGTGGGGCCCGGGAGAAGTCTGAGCTGCGAGGAAGCTTTCCTAAAGGTTCTCCAGCTTCGCGGAAGGTGTGAGCTGGCTACTGTTATGTCAACGACGCAAGCCACAGTCATCAGAGAGGAGCAAGCCTCAATTGAGGAAAACGCCTCCATAAGATCACGCCGTAGGGCATTTTCTTAATTGGTCGATGGGGGAGGGCCCAGCCCATTGTGGGTAGTGCCACCCCTGGGCTGGTGGTCCTGGGTTCTATAAAAAAAAAAAAAAAAAGCAGGCTGAGCAAGCCATGAGGAACAAGACAGTAAGCAGCACCCCTCCATGGCCTCTGCATCAGCTCCTGCCTCCAGGTTCCTGCCCTGCTTGAGTTCCTGTCCTGACTTCTTTCAGTGATTGAACAGTGATGTGGAAGTGTAAGCCAAATTAACCCTTTCCTCCCCAGTTTGCTTTTGGCCATGGTGTTTCATCACAGTGATAGTAACCCTAAGTAGGACAGGATGTAAGTCTCTGGATTCAGACCCAAGGCCATGCCTGGTCCCCTCCATACCTACTGCTGTGGAGCTAGATAACCATTTATACTAGAGGAAAATTCTACATCCTCAAGGGTCAGCCCAAGAAGCTTTGCAGGGCTTGGCACAGAAAAGAGAAACATCTGATTAGATGTTTTTGAGGGTTAAGCACCCAGTTCTCACTCCCCCTGGTCTGCTTAGCATGCCCTAGTGAGGAGAACCACCTGGTCCATGACTTTCCGCTGTTGTTTGCTTGCTGTATGGACCTGAGGAAAACTCTCCCAAGGTTTGGGCTTGACTTTCTAGGTGTAAGGATCGTGGAGAGTGGGGGCAGGATATCAGTGAGTTTATGCAACCAGAGCTGAACACGTAGCAAGTCCTCAGTTAAACTTATTTTTTTTGTCAAGGTCTTATTTCCCATTCTCTGGCGTCCCGGAGGCACCAAGCACACCTCACTGGAGAGGGTGAGGGGAGACTTGTGACTGGAACCTTACGGCCACACCTAAGAGGAGCTCTTGGGACCATTGCTGCAAGCCTGGGCTTTCTCCTGGTTCTTCTGGATGGAGGGCTGGGGGTGGAGACATTGCCGATTCAGTATACGGCCTCCAAGAGCCTACAGGGTCCTGGCCCACTTGTACCGCGGTCCGTCTTGCTTTGCCAATCCTGTGCCACTGACCTCCTTCCGGGCTGTCATCCGGGCAGGCACACCCCAACTTCAGGGCCTGTAATCTTGCTGTTCCTTCACCTCAAGGGCTCTTCTTCCCCCAGCCTCCCCGGCCTCCTCCTTTTCCTCTTTGCTCAGTGAGAAAACACAGCTTCCCTCTTTCATGTGGCAGCCCCACTCGGTGGCACCTCTCCTGTGCCTACTCCACTCCTCTCCAGAACCTTCCAGCTCGCTGTCGCTCACTCAGATATTTGACTGTCTACCGTCCGAGTGCCACGGCAATGTGTCCATCTCCTTTGCTTCAAACTCCCCCAACCCTGTGACCCAGCATGTTGTAGGTGCTCGGTGAATATTTGTGGACCTGATTTGCATTCTGGAGGCCGCTGTCGGGGATTTAGGAAGTAGCTGGTGAAGGTCTGGTGTGGAACAAACTTTTGTCTTACCCAGAGCTGGAGATCCTGGCTGACAGGAGCTTTGTGCAGGAGTGGAAGTCTAAAGGACTGAACCCTAGTTCCCGGTATAGGAGAGGGGGCCACTCAAGAGGCTGGCCTCTTCCAGTGGAGAGCCAGTGTATCTCAGCAGAGTCTAAAAAAGGAAGGGGGCGAAGGAGCCTATGAAGCCGCAGCAGTAGCTACCCTTTATGGCTGCCACACTTTTTTCTCCGGTCTGTATTGAGAATTACATATCAAATATCTGGCTTGATTATCATATCACTCTAGAACGTATACCCACTTTAAACAGGATGAATTATTATGGAGGCAGGACCATGTAGCCCAGGCTGAGCCCCCTGCCTCAGTCTTCCCATCAATGAGATGATAGGTGCATGCCCCCATGTCTGGCTTTGCCCCATTTTAAATATGCAAGGATGGAGACACAGGGTGTGGACCACGGTGGCACATCTTAGGTTACCTTTGGCAGCTTGGCACGGGATGATGCTGATGCCCCGGAGGAGGTCTGTGGGAATGGTGTGTGTCCTGGAGGAGGTTGGGGGATGGTGCAGATGCCCTGGAGGGAGACAGGGGTGAGGATGCTGTCCTGAAGGAGACCTGCAAGGAAGCTATCTGCTGTAGTTTGTCCAGGAGGCGGCGCTGAGTTCTCGCGCGGGCGGGGCGGACGGGTGGGAGGGTTCTGACGTCCACGTCCTGGGCTGTCATTCATCTCCCGCTGGCCCCGCCCCTCGCGGTTGCAGCAGGGCGCGGAGCCGAGCCGGGACGCACCGGCCACCGACCAGCACGAGCCATGGCTTCTATCCCTGCGGGTAAGCACGGGCGGGCGGCGGGAGGGCGGCCAGGCCCCATGGCCTCGGCGCCGCTCACCGCGCTTCCCTGCTTGTCCCGCAGAGGCCGAGACCCGCCAGAGGCTGCTACGCACCGTGAAGAAGGAGGTAAGGGCAGCCACCCCAGGGTGACAGGGCCATCGCGGGCACCCGGCTGGCGGTGGCTGTGCATGGCTGATCAGGGGAAGGGGGGTGGGGCCCCTGGAGGGCTGGGGTGTTTCAAGGTGTGAGACTCTCCAGGTGTGGGCAACGGAAGGAGTCTAGGTGGGACCTTCCCTTGTGGAGGAGCAGGTGGGTGATTCTCACTCCTGGGGTGGGGTAGGGTGATGTGGGGCTCCTCGTTACTGATGCGGATTCTTCCCAGGTTTGGGGCAGGGGAGAGGTTCAATTTTGGACCATGAAGCTGTCGCTCTACCTCACCCCAGATGCTCAGTCCTTGGAGCCACCTCTAGGTACCAGGGCCTCTGTCTGGGAGAACCTGTAGGGGTCACAGGGCAGGTGCCCTCCACTTGAATGACTACCATGCACACACAGCATCGCTGTTTGCCTCCTAGGGGAGTGGGAACCCAGGCGTGACCTCCCAGGGCCCTGGGAGTAGAAGAGTTTGGAAGGCTGAGGTGGCATTTTAGATGTCTATGGGCCTCTAGGTGTAGATGAGTGTGGCCCAGGACACAACATGGCTGTGCATATGTGTATGGGAAACCCATGTGCATTTACCTGGAGAGACCAAGGAGGGTCTTTATATTGTGTTTGTGTGAGTCTACATATGTGTGTTTGTATGAGTGGGTAAGATTGAATGTGTGGTGTTGTGTTGCCCTCCCCATTTTGTCTCCGCCCTATCCTTCGGCCCCCCCCCCCCCCCCCACAGCCTCATCTTCATCTTGGGGTTCTTCTCCCAAGACCTTGCTTGGCTGAGAATCTAAGAGCCAGGCTGGAGTCTGTCCCTTGCTTCCTGAGCATGGGTGTGTGTGTGTGTCTGTGCCTGTGTGATGTGTGATGTGTGTGTGTGTGTGTGTGTGTGTGTGTGTGTACGTTAGGGGTGCCACCCAGGAGGCCCTCCCTTCCTGGTGGCAGCCACCTGGGCAGCTGGAGGCTGGGACCTGTTGCTGGAGCCTCCTTCCTCTTGGGGATCGTGGGTGTGTCTCTGTGTGTAGCATATTCCTCTTTTTTTTTTAAAGAACCAGCTCCAGGGCTGGTTGCAGATTCTAGAATTATCAGATGAGGTGATGTGTTAGAGAGATGGTGGGGGTGGGGGACGTCCCTCAGAAAGACCTAGAAGTTTTTAGCTCAGTCTTTGTAAAGACCTGTTTGAAGACATGAGGCGTGTACTATCCAGACCCCAACCCCACAAACTCACACTCCTCCCTTCAGAGGAAAGGTCTTAGAGCCTTTAGGTTAAATGTGGGAAGGCTGTAGCTCATTTTTACTCAGACCTGGATGGAAAGCATGATCCTTGGCTGTTACAGCCTGGCGTGACCCTCTTTGCTAGCAAAAGAGTTGACCAAAGAGGATGCCACTGTAAAGAGAGGGTGAGTGAGGCCTCTGGGGAAATTAGGAGACACCCTAGTCCAGCTGTGCCACCAGCTCCCTCAAAGTCATTCATAACTCACCCCTTCCCTCACTAGGATTCCATTTCCCCCTCTGCAGAAGAACACGCGGGGCCCCACGTCCCAGGTCTGTCCTCATCCGTCCAGGGCATGCTCCTAGAAAGTCTCTGGGGATGTTGCCCCCTGTCCTGTGACCACAAGTCTGCTTGATTTCCTCGATCCTGGGGACCCCTGGGTCTGGAGTGAGTCACCTTCTTGACTTGAGCCTGAGTGGAGTGGGCCCTTCTTGCCCCGAGACAGGCGAGGACAGTCCATTGCTGGACGCAGCATATTATTGAACAGGGTTCACAGTTGCAAATGGCTCAGTTTCTAAATCTTACTTATGGAGGACGGTCACTCTGGGGACGGTCACTCAGCAGATCTGAGCTTCTGTCGGGGGCTTTTACGTGCTGTGCCCTGCAGACAGAGCAACCTTGTGAAAATGGCGGCTGCAGAACTGGGGCTCCCAGTAGGGAAGTGGCTTCTTCAGCACCCAGTCAAGAAGGGCCAGAATTAGGTTAATCTCCCCCCTCCCACCCTGGTCATCCAAGCTCTTTACATGGGTGACATGATTCCCATTACTCTGCTGGGTATAGCGTACCCGGAAGCAGGAGGCTGTGTTTGAAGGATGCAGACCCAGTGCCGGGGAACAGGAGGAAGGCTGCCACCTTCGGGCTCTCCACGTAGCCCCCTAAGTTTACCCCTCTGTCCACAGCTTCCTTTGCCCACCTCCCAGCTCTAGAGGAATAGGGAGAAATTTGCCTAAAACATCTGATCATCGAGTCTTCTCTGCCCCTACTCTCCTGAGTTCAGATGAGCCACACCCCTATGTGCCACAGCCTCCCTCTTCCTCCTGGAAGAGGTGACAGAGGACCTTCCTAGACAGCCAAACAGCTGTACAAGACTGCCCGAGCTGTGCCACCTTCCAGCCACCCACAGAGCCTGTGTGGCTGGGAGTTCTGTCCAGAGCCAGCCTTGGGAGCTGTCGGGACTCAACACCCATCATGTGGGTCAGGAAGGAGCCCCGAGTTCAACCAGAGCTGGAGTCCAGTCCTGGGTTCATTCACTACAGAGGGTACAGATAGGCACTGCAGTGACCAGGACAAAGGTCCTCTGTCCTCCTGGGGAGACATTCTTTAGGAGGAGACAGACCCTGGCAGACCCAGCAGTGAAACGAAAAAGGATTACAGGAGGCGTGTGAGGTCTTGGCATAGCAAGACCATGACACAGGCCCCGGCATTGAACAAAAACATCTGCCAGCTTGCAGGATATGGTACTGCGATGGCTTGTCAATCACAGTCTCCCAGAAGCATCTGTCTTTATCTTTGCCAGTGTCTAGGTGACCATTCTGTCGCAATAGGGGATGAAAATGGCCCGGTGGGCAGAATAAACTATGTGTAAGTGTCCACCATGTTCACCTGCTCTCCTCCAGGGCTGAGTCAATGTCAAAGGGATGCTGTTTTCTCCAGAGAAGGCCCACCAGCTCTGAGCTGACTCCTTCCCGGCTTGCCTTCCCCTCCCTGCCACCACCCCTTAATTTTGTTTTGGTTCCCAGAGCAAGCAGGGACTGGCTTCCCGTTGTCATGACAACAGCCATTAAAAGAGCCAGCCACGTGATCCAGGTTGATAACGGAAGCTAAGTGACTAACTGCCTTGTTTTCCTGCCTCTGGCTGCTGCCAGGAGGCCTCTTAATTGGAGAGGAGAAAGCAGGGGCTTGTGGGCGGCAGATGAGACCCCTGGAAAGAGACGGGTCCTTTCGGGGGGAAGCTGCAGCTAGCTGTGGTGGGGCGTGGGGGGCTGTCCTGTCGAGCCATCCTCACAGCCCTGAGCTGTGTCTAGGGGAGCACACCCCACCCCCAGCTCTGAAGTGGAAGATGGGATGAAAGAAAAGGGGGGTGTGCTAAGGAAGATGAGGGACCGGAGTGACGTTGCCATGGAGACGCTTGGGTTTCATTCTAACCTGGCAGTTCTGATGAAGGACCGAGGACAGCTTGGCCACCTCAAAACAGTTGCCAGATAGCGCGCAAGCCTTGAAGGTCACCGTATAGTCCTTGAACCAAACACGGGAGTTAATACGTTTTAGTGTAAGTGCGCAGCTCTGGCCCAGGGGACATTCGGCAGTGTCTGGAAATGTTTTGGTTGTAACAGCTGGGGGAGCTCCCCGCATCTGCGGGAAGAGGCCAAGGGGGATGCTTAACATCCTGCGGTACACAAGACACCCCCGTGTGCCAGTATCATCATCCCCACCCCCTGCATCATCATCATCATCGCTATGATCATCATCGCTATGATCTTTTACATCACTCCACCCCCACCATCTACACTAACCTACCACCACCACCATCATCACCTCCACCCCCAGCATCACCATGATCATCTCCATCACTCCACCACCCCCACCATCTACACCATCATCTACACCACCCCACCACCGTCAGCAGCAGCAGCAGCCGCAGCAGCACCTACCATCCACCTACCATCCACCTACCATCATCAATCACTATGATTGATCATCTACTCCCCCTACCACCACCATCGCTACTACCTGCATCACCATCATCACCATGATCATCTCCACCACCCATCCCCACCACCATCACCATCATCACCATCACCCCATCACCATATCACCACCAATAAATACCACCACCCATGCCGCCATCCTCACTACCACCATCTACACCACCCCGTCACTATCATTACCCACATCACCACAACCCTCTACCATCTCCACCCCCACCATCATCATCACTCTCACTGTCCTCTCCACCAAGCCCTTACCATGGCCATCATCATCTCCACCAAGCCCTTACCATGGCCGCCATCATCTCCACCAAGCCTTTACCATGGCCATCATCATCTCCATCAAGCCCTTACCATGGCCATCATCATCTCCACCAAGCCCTCACCATGGCCACCATCATCTCCACCAAGCCCTTACCATGGCCATCATCATCTCCATCAAGCCCTTACCATG
>CABHPH010162311.1:4513-32923 GCA_902168325.1 Peromyscus nudipes | reverse complement strand
CCATCATCATCTCCATCAAGCCCTTACCATGGCCATCATCATCTCCACCAAGCCCTTACCGTGGCCGCCATCATCTCCACCCACACCTCACTTAGCCACCACTTCTATCACCTCTCACTGTCACTCCCACACCACCACCACCATCATCA
The DNA here is from genome assembly GCA_902168325.1 of Peromyscus nudipes. NCBI lineage: Eukaryota > Metazoa > Chordata > Mammalia > Rodentia > Cricetidae > Peromyscus > Peromyscus nudipes. Next base: position 32,774 of record CABHPH010162311.1, on the reverse strand, counting down.
CCATCCCTACCACTTCCACCCCAACCTCTCCATCACCACCCAGCACCACTACCATTACCACCGGAAGACTCCTGCTTAGAACAGATGGCAGTGGTCATAGCTATGATCTTCAGTCTCTGGAAGCACGGCTCGGGGGAAAATGCATTTGTCTCGACTTGTCCAGTGTGCCGACTACCAGGCAGGTAACCGGGAGCTACCGAGAATGTAGGAGCAGGGGAGGGCTGGCTCAGAGAAAGTTGCATCTAATAACGATCAAGATGGACGCCTCCCAGCTCCTAGAAAGGACGGCGTCTTCTTTCTCTCTTCCACGTTTCCTTTCACAATCCACAAATGTTTATTGAGCATCCCTGGACCATAACCTTGTTCAGGAAGGTGCAGCTTGGGAAATGAGGGAAAAAACCGGAGCCGCTGCACGCCGTCACTGTACAATCAGATGAGAATATGGATGGTGGGGCTGCGGAGATGGCTCCATGGTAAACTGCCTGCTGTGCAAGCCTGGGGGCCTGGGTTTGAATCCTCAGCACCCATGTCAGATTTGCTGGGCACAGCAGAACGAAGGTGTAACTCCAGCACTGTCCCCAGAGCTCCTAGCCAATCGGTGAGCTCCAGGTCCCACGAAAGGTCCTGTTTCAAAGAAAGATGGAAAAAGACTGAGGAGGACTGCAGACCTCCACTTCTGGCCTCTCCATGTGCATGTGAACCTGAACACACACACACACACACACACACACACATGCGCGCGCACACACACACATGAACAATGGGTGGTGCCAAGTGCTATGAGGAAAGTAAGGCAGGGGAGAGATGGAAGGAAGGGCTAGCCAGAGTGGTCAAGGATGACCTCTGTGATGGGATGATCTTTGGGTGGAGGGAGGGAAGAAGGGAGGGGGGAAAGGAGGAAGAAGAAAGGGAGGGAGGGGCATTGATGGCTACAGGTCAAGCAACCAGCATGTTCAGAGTCCTTGAGCTGGAAGCAAAGGATAGTGAAGAGGTCAATGGAGCTGAAGCAGTGAACGAGAGTGGGAACAAGGTCTGAGACAGACTCTGGGGGCTTGCCATGCCTGTGGACAAGTGAGACTTGATATTTATTCTGACTTACGGGAGAGCCGTGGTGGAGTTTTGAGTCAGGAACATGAAGGTATTGCAGGAGACCGGTGTGGGGCAGGCAGCAAGGACGCCATAGGTAAGAGGAACCTCTGGCTTTTCTTTCTTTCAACAGGGTCTCACTATGCAGTCCTGGCAATCCCGAAACTCAGTCTGTAGACCAGGCTGGCCTCAAACTCACAGAGATCCACCTGCCTCTGCCTCCTGAGTGCTGGGATTAAAGGCGTGCATCTCTGTGTCAGCTTTCTGGCTTGTTCTTTGTGAGCTATGGTTCATGAGTGAGAAGCCGCTGTCACTCATCCTGCATGCTCCTGCTACATGAAGTAGAGGCTCCGAAACTGTTTGCCATTGTGTGTGGTGTGTGTGTGTGTGTGTGTGTGAGAGAGAGAGAGAGAGAGAGGGAGAGAGAGAGAGAGGGAGGGAGGGAGGGGGGGAGGGAGGGAGGGGAGAGCGCGCACACATGAGTGTGTGTGCATGTGTGTGTGCAGGTGTGCATGAGTGTATATGCCCTATTTGGGCTTCAGAGGGCAAAACTCCTCTTGGACAATGCCGTCTTATTGGCCCACCTGCCATGCCTGATGGACTTTCAAAGTCCTCTGACAAAGTGGCTTCTGGGAGCTGTGAATAGCATTGGGCACCTGTGTCAGCCTCTGGTACCTGTGCTCCCTTCAGGGAGGTGACAGGAGGGATGGCTTCTGCACCTCCTGGGCTGTCCCCCCAGGGTTCCCCCTGCAGCCACCCAGGAGGGGCTCCAGGAGCTGCCAAGAGTGTTTTGACACAGACTAGCAGATAGGGCAGGGACATTTTGTCACCAGTGCCAGCATTTGCTGGCTACAGAACCCAGTAAAAGGGTGGTGGGTGGGGGGGAGGCTAAAAATGAATTTCTTGGTTCAAGGGTTTGGGAAGTTTGGGGTGATCAAGTTCAGGTACGGTTGTAGTTTGGGGTCAACAATGTCATTGGGACCCTGTGTCTTCCTGGTGAGGCGTGAGGAAGCCCGAGCCCTTGTCCCGCCTCTGCAGCTGGCATTCCGTGAAGAGCTGGCTGGTCCACTCCCCATCATCTCTTCCAGCTTTCCAGGCGAGTGAGGTTGGCCAGCCGGAGACCTCAGAGCATCCATTTGGCTGGCACCCCACTCAGAAAGCCCACTCGTCCTTGTTTATGCTCCTCTGAATTTGCCAAGTCTGTGTTTAAGATGTAATACGAGCCGCAGATAAGACGTCGCAGGAACAAGCTGCTCAGGCAGGACTCAGCTGAGGCCATCCCCCGGGTCCCCTGAGGCTGATGAAATACCGAGTCTTATGGCGATCACTAAGGAGACACAGGGATGGCAGGACACTCCCCTTCTTCGGTCATAGTGCAGCCTGGGGCCTGGCTTCACACTCCGCTCCCCTTTTCACTGGAGCCAACAATTCACGAGTCCTTCTGAAGTGTGCTCTGCCCCTCGGGTAGTGTGTGAACCTCTCCCATGACAGACCACCCTGACAGCCTTGTTCCCATACAGTGACATTGCCAACTCTGCTGTCCCAAAGCCCGCTGCCCTCTCTTAGGACTTGAGTTGGAATAGCTGAGTCTTTGGCTGGCTGTGTCCCTGTCCTGGGGTGGACATCATGGGGGTCTCCCCTCCACTCTGTTTTCCTATCAGCCCACAGGAGACAGTGTTCAGCCTGAGGAAGCCAAGCTCCCTGGGCATCACCCTGTCGCTATGATGTGTTCCTGGGCCGTCGGGCCCTGAGAGTTCTGAATGCTGACAGTGGTATCTCTCTCTCAATAGTTGAGAAGCTCAGAGAATAAATCTGGTTCTTCCTTCTCAGGGACAGACTGTGGGCTTTTATAAAAGGGCCAGAGAAAGACCACAGTAAAAACACCAGATGGGGCTGGGCGTTGTGGCGCACGCCTTTAATCCCAGCATACTGAGAGGCAGAGGCAGGTGGATTTCTGTGAGTTCAAGGCCAGCCTGGTCTACATAGTGAGTTCCATGGCAGCCAGAGCTATGCAGAGAGACCCTGTCTCAAAAACAAAACACAACAAAAATAAAACAGATGGGGAGCCAGGCATGGATGCCGGTGATCCCAGCACTAGGGAGGATCAGGAGTTCAAGGTCATCCGCAGCTGCCTAGTGAATTTGAGGCCAGCCTGGGCTACATGACTTGTCCGAAAAAATAATAAAACAAAATTAAAAAAAAAAAAACCCGATCCTTGGAGCCGTGGTAATTTAGAGACCCAGTGATTCTCAGGCATAGAATGTATTCCCTTCTGATTATTATTGTTTAGTAATTTATGCTTAATTAGGATCCATGCTCAGCAAATGGAAACTGCTAGAATTTTACTGTTTTCCCTCTTTTCCTCTTTAATCACAAAGCTGTCGCCCTGTGGACTAGGCAGCTGCTCCCCCTCACGGACAAGACAACTGAAGCCCAGAGAGGTTAATAAACTCAGACAAGGTCACACAGCCAAAACGCAGTGTAGCAAGGTCCGTCTTCCGTTCATTTCAGCTTCAATAAGCCCCCATAAAACTAGCTAGAAAACCAAATCTACAAAGCGAAGGGGCTAAAAGCAGATGTCTTGATTCAAGTGTTTGGGAAGTTTGGGGTGAGCGGGTTCAGGTACAGCTGTATCCGGGGTTTCCAGAACTGTCATCAGAACCTTGTGCTTCCATCTCTGTGTGTTGTTGTCGAAGTGCTTGTTGGTTCTTCCATGAGGCATCCCCGGGGGCCCTGTCTGCCCACAGCATTGACATCACATCAGGAAAGGGAACTTCCTTGCCTGTCTTTGGGTCTGGTCCAGCCTGGGTCCCGTGATGCTTTTGTGCCCTCCACAGTGGGGCAGGTTGCTGTGATTGGTCAAGCCTGCAGGGGCAGAGCAGAGGAGCGTGGGTAGGAAATGGTAGGCAGGGAGCCAGGCACAGGGCCGGAACCACAGCTGCCCACAGCCAGAAGGGAGCTTGGTCCCTGGGTAGAAGAACATCCTGCCTACGCCTGCTTCATCCCGACAGCAGGACTCTGAAGGTCAGGGCAGCCCAGCTCTAGTGAGGCCGACTGACTTCCACTTCCTTTGGGTCAGCACGGTGATAGGAGGGAAAAGGAATCTGCTCCCCCTTCAGAAGATGCAAACCTCATCACACACCCCAGCCAGACGGCATAACACACATGAACACCCAAATAGTACTAATTCCTCCTGGTGCTCCAGGCCCTGCCTGGACAGTGCACAGTTAGGCATAGGATCCCTAATGGAATTTTCCCAAGGGCCTGCCCTGAGAAAATCCCTCCCAAAGTCCTGGAGAAGACACTACATCCAGCTTGGTGTGTGTGTGTGGGTGGGTTGTTATCTGAGGGAAAATAATCTGTGTACACCATGCTCTTTCCTCCATTACTTTATTTCTCTAAGACAAAATTCTATCTACACAGCTTCAGCTCCATCCTCACATTCAGCTCCTCTCTGTACCTACTGGGCCTGCCTGCCATAGTCCTAACTAAGCTCCAATGTTTCGACCTCATCTCTGTCCTCTGTTCCTTCATCCTCCATCCTTCCTTCCTTGCTCCTTACCCCTGGCTCTGAGAAACTCTGCTCCTTCTCTTCTCCCTGGCCACACAGCTGCCTCCAGGAATGCTGCTCCAGTCTTTACTGCACCTGGTTATGCAGAAAGTCCTATTGTCCTCAGTCACTAGCTCTGCGTTGCTACTTGGCCTTAGGGAAGGGGATGATCTGAGCTTCATTTGCACACAAAACAAGGCTATGCGTCTACAGTCTGCCTGTCTCCTAGGCTCTGCAGGGGTGTTAGTTACCTAGTGGATCAGCAGTGGGTCTGAGAAGCTTAACTGTTTGCCATATGGCCTAGTAGTGTATGGGCGCACAAGAATTCATAGCAGAAGATAGCTGATATATTAAAAACTGAACAACATCAAATATTCCTTGATAAATGGCTTCCTCTAGAAAAATGCCTTGCCTTTTCTAGGTATAGCTTTAATATACAGCTGAATCTCTATAATATGTTCTTGTAGCCCGTTGCAGATCCCCACGTCCTGGTCCATTGTTAAGTTTAAAATGCATCTCCTGGACTGAGGAGAGGGCTCACTGCTGGCCTGAGTGAACAGCCAGGGGATTGTCCCGGTGAAAGGTGAGAGCTGACAACTGAGGTTGTCCTCTGACCCCAACACATGCACAGTGGTGCACAGACACACATGCACACAAATGTGCTTGTGCAAACATCACACACACACATGGAAATAAGACATGATTCTCCAATAATCCTAGCTCCTTCACAAATGCCAAACAGATCCATAGAGCTAGTGTGACCTTATGGGACCATGGGCATACAGAGCGTTTCTAGAAACTTCCATCACATTCTAGTTATCATACCAAGTACTCGGTATATATTCACATGTGTGAATATAAAAAATATCGCCACCATCTGAAGGGCAGGCCTGTGCATTATCCCGTTTTGAAGATGTTTGGATGGAGGCACTTTAAGTGAAGTGACTTGGCCAGGGGCCCACAGCAGGTAGCAGGTGACATCGGGATCTAAAGCCTTGCCTTAAAAACATTCCTACCGCTTTTCCTTTTAGGGTCAGGGAGGGTAAAATCGATTTCTGGTTTATCTGAGTGAGTGTTTTAAGCAACCCTCTCCCCCGAAACTTGTATTTTTTTTCACAGCCTCCCAAGTTTAGGCCTTCCTTGGGAGAGGGAGCCTTGCTTGGAATCTGTGAGTCTTGCTCATCTCCAGGGCTGTGCATCTCGGCCATGTGCGGTGGGCAGCACACCTAGGGGAAGGGAGGCCGCTCTCGCGGTGTGGGCGGGATGTGAGGCACGAGCAAACGAGCGAGTGAGTGAGCGAGCAAGCGTGGCTCATTTCTCTGGGCATGGAGGAGGCTGGGGCTGCTCCCCCCAACATCCTCGTCCCGTGGGAAGGGTGGGTTCCAGGGGGCCTGGGGCACTGGTACAGGAGGTAAAGGGGGCTGCTTGGTAGAAACCTCATCCCCTGCCTAGAACACCTTTCTCCGAGGTTGTGGGGGGAATTGGCCAGTCCTCGAGTCCTCAGTCAGGGAACCATGCCCAGTGCCTATTTATATCAAGCGGGTAAACCGTTAGCTGTGGCTCAGGCGACTGAGCCACAGACCTCCATCCTGCAGTCCCAACACCTATTTAGAGCGGGTGGGTTGGGAGTGGGCAGGGGAAGGATTGCCCAACACTCTGCCGCCTCTGGAGTCCACTGCTCTCTAGCTGGCATCTCTCCATACTCCCCAGCCTGGTTTCCTTTACCTGTGCATGAGGAGGGACAGGAAAAGACTGGAGGAGAGGGTGACAGGTCTGACCTGGAGTCCCATCCCCCAAATACCCTCATCCCACCATGTGCAGACCCACCCCACAATCATGCTTCCCCAGGGCAGGGTGCTTCACACCCACACTAAGGAATTCTCAAGGACCCATCATGGTCTCCTTGGAGATCTGTGGCTCACACTGAGGGTCCTCTTGGCACAGGACTTTCTGTCACTTGGACAAGTGTGCGCAACAGAATCCCACCACTGCCCTGCACACCCTTTGAGCCCCCAGTTCCCCTCTCCTTTAGCCTTGAAAACCTGCCATCTCTTTGCCTCCCCGGTGTGTGCACCTGTTCCAGAATGTCATCGTTGGCATCCGTGCAGGGCGCAGCCTTTGGACGCTGCCTTCTCCAGCCTGGTTAATTGGCGAATGAAGGTGCCTGTTCCTCTGCCAGCATGGTTCTCCCAGGGAGCCAGTGCGTACCATGAGGGCTGGGAGAAGCAGCCTGTAGAAACTGAGGCAAGGCTAGGGAGCCAGGAATTGCCCATGACCCTGGTCCAAATGTTCAGTTGCAGGAGGTCAAGTGAGCACCTGCCTGGCTGCCCTGCTGCTGGGGTCCCCACCTGAGACAGCCTCGAGCTCCCTAGCTTAGATTCAAATCCTGACCGCCACAGGCTCAGCCTCACTGGGAACACGGGGAGAATGGTGACAGCCACGATGCTCCATTACTTACCAACCCTAGGCTTTTGCGGCCCCAAGCAGGTGCCAGCAGGAACTGGAGGGGACTTAGCTCGGCCCAGTGGAGTTTGCAGACCTCAGGGGTGGTAGCTCTGGGGACTTCTACTCAAGCCTGTGTACTGGGTGCCTCCAACCAGGAGGGGGTAAGGGCCAAGTCCAGTATGTTGTGTCCACCCTCAAGGCAAGACATTTGTTTTAACACTTTTAAAGGTTTGTAAACACCAAATTAAAAGCGACCACGTGACCTAGACTATGGCCCGCAACTAGTCGCCCAGGTTTAGCAAATAAAAAAACCAGAATGCATGCCAGGTGGTGGCAGCACACGCCTTTAATCCCAGCGCTTGGGAGGCAGAGCCAGGAGGATCTCTGTGAGTTCGAGGCCAGCCTGGTCTACAGAGCAAGATCCAGGACTGGCACCAAAACTACATGGAGAAACCCTGTCTCGAAAAACAAAAACAAAACAACAAAAAACACATTCAGAATGCCCAGTTGAATCTGAACTTCAGAGAAGCAGACAAAAGAGAGCCATGCAATACTTCCTATGATATCTGAAACGTGCTTTCACATAATGTGATGCCCCTGCATCATATATCTGGATGGATGGGGCCATTATCCCAATACCCAGAAAGTTTTTTTTTTTTCTGGCCCTTTATGGAAAAACCTTTGCTGACCTTGGCCTTTGACGTACAAAGCCTATCAGGAAGGACAGGAGATGGGGACAGTTCTGGGAACGGAGCTACCAAAGCATTAGCGACTGGCATTAGTGGTGGTAACAGCCTCAGAGTGTTATATACGTGCTCACCGTCATATATGAGCACCTGCTGTGTGCTCATGGGCTCAAGGTCCCCAACAGTCATTCAACACACTCAGAGTGTATGAGTCAGAGCACAGTGGGGTATTCCAAGGACAGAGCATGCTGGGAGGGACGAGACAGCATTATGGGCTAGGTTTTAGCAAGGGGGTTGGAGGATCCTTGCAAGGAGCCATGTGAGTGGAGCCCTGAATGAGGAGATCAGGGCAGAGCTGTCTGGTGCACTCACCTTCACCATGGAAAACCCAGGCTGGGGGTCACCCTATGAATGACAGGGTTTGACCTGGGCCTAGTGGCTCCCAAGGGCTCCTTCCTGCTCTATCCCTGTCCCTAAGAGGCCTCTGTTGATTTGGTGCAGCTCCGTGCAGGGTCCTGGGGGAGACATTCTTCCTGCAGATTCTGGAATTCTTAGCCTAGCTCTGTGAGCCGGGGGACAGGTCCCTCCAGCTCAAAGGCTTCAGCGTAACCCGGGACACGGGGCAAGAGACAGCAACGTGGGAGCCGATTTGGAACCTGGCAGAGCTCCGGGTGGGCTGTGGGAGGGTGTGGACACGTCGTGGGCATCAGTCGGGGCAACAGTAGGCCCGGGAATACCCCTCCAGCTTGGGAGACCTGCCTGGCTTCCCAGCCCGCCCTGACTCTCTCTCTGTTCTCCTGTGCTGTTTAAATATTTACAGGTGGAAGGAGGGAGGGAGGGAGGGCAGGGCTGGTGTCTGAATGGAGGCAGGTGTGGAGGCCTACGTGGAGGGGCAGGGCTGTCACTGCCCCAGGACCAGCTGTGTCCCTGGGCAGCCATGACTGGAAACTCACTGGCCATTCACAGAAGGCCCGTGAGCGCCCCCTGTGGAGGGTCTGTGCCTTCTCACCTTCACAGTCCCTTGCAGATCTAGTCTTGCTTGAGGCTTCAGATGATTCCCAGAGAGCGAGAAGCAGCTGGGCAGCTCTACATCCTGGCCGGCTGGTTTGTTTTGAGGTAGGGTCTCTGATCTTCCTGCCTCTTTTCCTGGGTGACTGGATTTCAGAACTATGTCATCATGCCCAGTTCAGGGTGGGCTCTTTGTCTTTCTTTTTTCTTTTCTTCTCTTTTCTCTTTTCTTTTCTTTTCTTTTCTTTCTCTTCTCTTCTTTTCCTTTCTTTCTTTCTTTCTTTTTTCTTTCTTTCTTCCTTTCTTTCTTTCTTTTTTCCTTTTTTTCTTTTCTTTCTTTCTTTTTTTGAGACAGGGAGACAGGGTCTCTCTAAATAGCTCTAGCTATCCTTGAACTCACAGAGATCCACCTGCTTCTGCCTCCTGAGTGCTGGCATAAAGACATGTACCACCATGCCTGATTATTTTTTAAAATTAACTATTTAGTATGTGTGTGGATGTTGTCAGCATTTATGTCTGACATGTAAATGCCTGGTCCCAAGGAGGCTGGAGATGCTCTGGAACTATAATTACAGAAAATCGTGAGCCACTGTTGTGTGCTGGGAACTGAACCCAGGTCCTCTAGAAGAGCAGTCAGAAGTCAACCACTGAGCCATCTCTCCAACACTCCCCTCCCCCCAACACACACACACACACACACACACACACACACACACACACATTCTTAAAGGGCTAAGCAGGTTTCAAAAGGAACAAGCTCTGTTGTGGGGGAGTGCAGCCAGACTCCAAACACCCGAGTGGTCACTGGAAAATAGAAGTTTAGCTAACGATCGTATTGACCACCAAGGCCTCCCAAAAGGTCCCCGCAGGGTGTTGCTGGCAGGGAGTTGCTGGCATGGTCTTCTCTGGACACCTCTCCCTCCTGACCCCCAGCTCAGTGTCTTTTTTGATCTCTCTGTGGGAGCGACTCCCAGCCTTGGCCTGCGGCTCCTGTTCCATCCCTCACCCTGCCACAGACCCAGGTGAGAATCCTTTCTCATGGAGTTCCTGAGTCCTTAGGGGTTCAGACAGAGCTGAAAGCAGAGCGACAGTTCTGAGCTTCAGAGAGAGCTGAGTTTGAATCCCTGTGCTTTTTCTGTCTGACCCTTGGGAAAGTGTCTCATTTCTCTGAGCCTCACATACCCAGTTCTCTCCCACGGTGCTATTACTGGGACCCCACCAGAGATGACCATGCAATCAGTTTATAGCCAATTGAAAGTCTTTATTCCTGTCATGGGACTACATGAGACTCTTCCTCAAAAATAAATAAGTGCCTATTGTGTGCTGTGGTGTCCCGACGGCCCTTTCATCCATGTCCCCATGGCGGCAGTGTGGAGTCCCACTTCACAGAAGGCCACCCTGAGGTGACAGCAGATTGGACCCAGCTGAGAGGGACCAGCAAACTCACACAAGGTCTGTGTGGCTCTGGGGTGGCATCTGCATCACCCTGTGTACTCTAGACCAAAGCTTAGAAGACCCCACAGTCCCTAAGGATCGGGGTGTCACCCCAGGACCACTGACCCCAGCAATCCTGGGCTTCATGAACCTAAATAATTTTGGGTTTTACAGTCCAAGCCACTCCTGAGAGCCTGCCAGGATAAGAGGGCTTTGGCCTCCAACCCTCCTCTTCAGACTTCTCTGCCCCTGGTCTGTCCAGAGGGCTCCTCTTCCTTAGAGTAGGCACAGCCTTGTGCCTCCTCCACAGGCTTCAGTGACCTTCTGTGGGAGGGAGACTTCCCCGTGCTGCTATTCACCAGCCTTTTTAATTTCCTTTCCTGGCCTCGGGCTGAGCCTGCCATTAACTTCTGTGAAATCATTACTTAGCTAGGCATGGGGGCCAGCACAGGTGGGAGGTTCTCAGTTGCACTCACCCCTGCTGCTTACATCCCCTCTGCCATCCCTCACCCTACCCCATGTGACAGCCCTGGGCTCTGTGCTGTGTAACCTGAGGAAAGGGATTCAATTCTCTGAGTTTCCCTTCTTGGCCATCAACAGACGGCTTTGGACTTGAGACGGTGTGTATGTGTACAGTCCGGTCAGGGTGCCGACGGGAAACAGATGGTTCCCCCAAACTGCTCTTAGGAAAACAAGTTTAATAAAGAGGTTGTTGACTAGAGGGTAGGATGCCCTACGTGTCAGGAAGGTGAGCGACAGCGGGGACCAGGAACCAGCACCGCCCTTCGTGATGACCTGGATGGGGAGCAGGAGAAGAGGACTAAGGGGCAACCATGCAGGGATGGACTTGGACAAGGCTCCTTCCTTCCTGGGGGAGCTTGGACGCTGCCTTATCTCAGAGCCCCTGCGTCTCTTCCCTCTGGAAAAAGGGTGTAGAAACCCATCCCTCACAGTCTCCCCTTCCTCTCTGAAATTCCAATGCAGTTTGGGCGTGGGTGAGAACTACCCCGAACTGGTGAACATTTCTAACCTGCGTCATGTGAAGTGAATCTGAGGGAGGGACCGAGAGTTGAGCTGAGCATCTGTGGTTCCCAGGGCCTCTTACCTGGCCCAGATCTTTGTCCCCAAAGACCCCAGGATGGGCCCATCTGGCCCCATCCCCACAGCTCCATCTCTCCATACATTGCGCTCAGATCCGACCTGGCAGTGATTTCAGGGCGGTCTTCTGGTCCCCGTCGTTTCCCATGATGCTCTAGTCTATGCTATGCTGAGCAGCGCAGCTCAGCAGTTCTGGATGGATGTGAGTTCAGCACCAAGGAAGAGGCGTGAGCAGAGGTGGACGGCAGGGAGCGGTCCCTCTGTGGGTGCCTCAGGGAAGATGGGAAGGCCCAAGGGGGACAATGGGGAGGAGTGGGGCCTGGAAAGAGGAGGCTGCTCAGTGGCTGAGTGGCTTATTGGTTCAGGCAAAGGTACAGAGATGAGAAGGACATGGGTCCTGGTGCTGCTGAGGGCGGTGCTTTCATTTGCTTGGGCTATGGTAACAAAATACCACAGACAGATTGACTTACAAAGCAGAAATGTGCTGTCTGGAAGTTCTGGAGGCTGTGAAGGAAGGACAGAGTCCAGGCCTCTCTTCTTGGCTTCTAGATGCCGTCTTCTCTTGCCTGCAGGCCATCTTCCCTCCAAACCATCCATCCCCTGTCCCTATTTCCCTCTTCATATGTGGCTGCTGCTCATACTAGATTAGAGGCAACCCCAATGACCTAATTGTAAAGATTTTCTTTTCAAGTATCATATTCTGAGTTAGTAGGGGGCAGTGTTTTAAAATAACCGGTCTGGAGGAAAGGGGACACAACCCAGCACAAAGCCAGTCGGGGAGGTGACCTGTCCCAGCAAGAGAGTTTTGGGGTGCGAGAGAAATATCAGGAGAAGGGGCAGAAGGAGATGAGCATTCTAGGAAACAGAGTGGGGCAGGTCTGAGGGCGCCCACTACAGAACTTACCAAGGCCGGTTCTTTGCCTGCCCCCCTTCCTCCACCCCAGCCTCGAGAGAAAGCTGGGGACCTGCCACACGTCCTGAGGAGGCTCATGGCTTCCTTCGGGGACACAGAGCAGATGGGGCCTGGTGTCTCCGCACACACAGGCAGGCAGCAGAGCTGCTGCGTCAGAGCAGCCCTGGGGATGGGGGGGGGGGAGCGAGGCAGATGGCCGCCTCCAAAAAGCAGGAGGACATTGGCAGCAGAACCTGCTCAAGACACAGCAGCCACTGCCGAGGACTGGAGCCCCACACTGGGGGGTGTCAGCCAGTTAGCAGAGTCCCTCAGCTGTCCCAGGCTAGATCAGCTGGACAGGACTCAGAGGACAACAGCCTGGTAGAGCCACACTCAACGCAGGGTCAGCAAGCTACTGCCCAGCCGCCAGACCCAGCCCTCTGCTGGCTTTCCTATCTTATTCATTTACTTTTCTTACATTGTTTATCATGTGCGGGCATGCACGCAGAGGTCAGAGGACAACTTGTGAAAGTTCATCCTCTCCTTCCACCATGTGGGGACCCCTGGGATCGAACTCAGATGGTCAGGCTTGGCAGCAAGCACCTTTCCCCACTCAGCAATCTCGCTGGCCCAATATTTCATTTTGTCTCTGCTTCAGTCTTTATTATTTTCTTCCCTCTGTTGCCTTGGGTTTATTTCTTCCTGTTTGCCGATTCCTAAGAAGTAAAGGTAAGATGCGGCTGAGGTCTTCCTCCTTCCAACATCGTGGTTTCCTGTTAAACTTTCCCTCAGTGCTATTCTCCCGCGTCTAGTAGGCCTCACATCCAGTAGACCTCACGTCTAGTAGGTCTCATGACTAGTAGGTCTCCCATCTAGTGGGCCTCAGCACATCCCGTTCGTTCGAATTTATCTTGAGATGTCTTCTAATGTCTCCTGGGACTTCTTTGGCAGACGGGCTGTTTCATGTCTGCACATTTATGGATTGCCCTGTCTGCCCCTCTGCTTTTGACTTCCCGTTTCCTTCCACAGTGCTCACGGGAGATTTGGCTGGAGGCGTACACTCAGTGGTAGAGTGCTTGCCTAGCACATGTGAGGCCCTGGGTTCAAACTACAATGTCACATCCGTAAAGCGGGGTGATTCCATGGGCCTTGCAGAGGGGTTCAGGCTGAGAACAGCTCCTGGGGAAGCCCAGCTGCTGGAGCTGGTCGTAGAGCCGGCGCTGACTCCGGTGGATGGGTTGTGGCTGCCATGCTGTCCCTGAGCACTTAGTGATGTGTGGCAATGCTCTGTCCTGTGTACAGCTCCAGGAAGCAGGCTGCAGGGAGGGGCAGGGCTGCAGGGGCTGCGGGTACCTCAGGCTGGTATGTGATGAGCGGAAAGGAAACAGAATGGAGATTCACTGGGTTGGGGGGTCCAGGACTTGGCTTCCTTTGTATATATATATATAATAATGTATAATAAAATATATTAGAGGTCCTGTGATGGATTTCTGGGACAAGCCTTTGAATCACCTTTTGACCTCACACTCAAGGTGGGGAAACTGAGGCCCAGAGAGAAAGGCTTTGCTTTCATCCCACAATGCCTCTGGGCACAGTGGGGTGCAAGTCCAGGGAAACCAAAGGGCAGTGTTCAAGCCCCAGAGGTCACTACTGTTCCCGAGGCCAGCTGTCCATTTCCGAAATGACCTTGCGTGTGTCCTGGAGTCACTCAACAGTGCATGGCGGGGATCGAGTGCAGTGAGGACAGGCCACAGCCTGTGATGGGGACCCAAGCTGGGATTCCATCTTCATCTGCTCCCTCACTCCCTGACCCATAGACTCTCCGGAGCCTCTATTTCCCAAAGCTCACTCATAAATCTGCTGGATCCCGTGCAGGGATTTGAACCCAGGTTTCCAGGATCCCATAACTGACTGTCCCTATGCCACCCCCTCCCCAGTTCCTTTATCTTCAAACTCACTCACCATGCAGTAAAAGGGATCTTTATGGAGCACCTAATATACAATGTGGGTAAGGCAAAGGGCAAGACAGAGGGACTTGTATATTGGAGAGGAGATGCAGCTGGGACACCATAGGAATCAGAGCAGGAATGGCGGTGAGTCCTTTGAAGGATCCGTCTTGGAGGTGGGACAAGAACAGTTGGGGGAACTGTGGGCAGGGGAGGCCATTCTGTGTGATGAAGAGGCGATAAACCTCCCTGCCAATGAAGTGAAATGGGCAGCGTGTAGCTGTCAGTCACAGATCTGCCTGGGACCAAGAGGCCGTGGAAGGAAAAGGGGCAGGGGGCTACCCACACACCCCAGACAGCCTGCGGACACTCTGGGGGTACAGCATGGGCCCTGGGGTGCAGCATCCCGTTCGATCAGTCTCTCCCACCCCTGTGTGTCCTGCAGGTGAAGCAGATCATGGAGGAGGCCGTTACCCGAAAGTTCGTCCACGAGGACAGCAGCCACATCATCTCCTTCTGTGGTGAGTGGTGGCCTCCATGGCGGAGGCAGTGGGGAGCAGCTTTCTGGCTGGGCTGCAGCGGGGGAGGCTCACCTGTGAGCCAGCTCTTGCATGCGTCATGTTGAGCTCTGTGACTCTGAAGTTATTTTGGGATCCCAAAGACACTCTGCAGGAGGAAGTGGATTTGGAAATGCAGAATTGTGGGAGAAAGGGTAGAGGACGCCTCCTGTGTCCCTGTGGCGGGGCCCAGCGGGGCTTGCTCCGCACTGACTCATCCCCTTAGAGGCACAAGGGATGGCCTCAGTCATCTCTCCCTCTGCCTTGCAGTGTGGCTGGGCCAAGGATGGAGCAAATGGGGACTGTTTTAAAGGGGTGGTGCGGGCTGGGAATGCAGCTCAGTTGGTAGAGTGCTTGGCTCAAAGCACAAAGCCCTGGGTACCATCCCCAGCAACACACATATATATAATATATATATGATATATATATATGATATATATATATATATATATATATATATATATATATATATATATATAGACAGGCATAGTGACACACACCTCTCATCCCAGCACTCCAGTGGTAGACGAAGGAGGATCAGAAGTTTAAGGGCATCCTCAGCTACATTATTGGTTCTGGGCCAGCCTGGGCTACAGAAGACCCTGTAATAAATAATTGGGTGTTGGGGGTAAGCAGCCATGGAGGTGTCTTGAGACCCACATTTAGCAGACTGAGCCCAGAAGGCTCGGGGTCTGAAGTGTGACTCAGACCCCTCTGTAAGCCATCCCCCACGCAGGAGGAGCCAGGTTCCCTGTGCCGGAGGTCTCGCTGTTTGGAAGCGAGAACTCCTGTCTTTCTCCTTGGAACTTTAGTAAGTGGGATGTCTCACTGGAAGCACACAGTGGGATCCCCTCCTATGATCATGGCCTTGTGAAGATACCTGAGCAAAGATATGTAGCCAGCCTGCCCACTTCCATCCGTATGGCTTGGGGGGGCACCACCTGTGGGACTGACAACATGTGGTGCACGCTGGCATCCAGAACCTCACCACTTTGTAGCAGGCAGAAGACCTGAGTTCAAATCCCACCACCTCTACCACTAAATGTTGAATGCGTGTCCTGGTTTGCTTTATATTGCTGTGATAAACACCAGGATCAAAAGCAACTTTTGGAGGGTGTATTTCAGCTTATACTTCTAGGTCACAATCCATCACAGAGGGAAGTCGGGACAGGAACCTGGAGGCAGGCGCCGATGCAGAGGCCATGGAGGGGTGCTGCTTACTGGCTTGCTCCCCGTGGCTTGCTCAACCTGCTTTATTATAGAACCCGGGACCACCAGCCCAGGGATGGCCTCACCCACAACAGGCTGGGCCCTCCCACATCACATCATTAATTAAGAAAATGCCCTACAGGCTTGTCTACGGCTGGATCTTATGGAGACATCTCAGTTGAGGTTCCCTCTTGTCAGGTGACTCTAGCTTGTGTCAAGCTGACGTAAAATCTAGCCAGGACAATGGTGATAAATAACAGATGGTGGTGACCATCGTGGTGAGGATGGTGGTGAGGATGGTGGTGAGGATGGTGGTGAGGATGGTGGTGATGGTGAGGTTAGTGATAGTGGTGATGATGGTGAGGATGAAGACAATAATGACAATGGCCACAGCTGATGAACATGATGATGGTGAGGATGACTATGATGTCAATGACCGTGATGTGTTTCTTTAACTCACGTGAAGTTCATTGGTGCCTCCCTTCTCGGCAGCAATGGCAGCTAGACTCATGCAGGGCTCTCCTTGTGGGCTCTAAGAATGTCCTGTGCCCTGTGTCAGATGTCCTGACAGCATCCTGATAGACCACTGCTCCTCACACCCTCCCTTTTAAGGAGAGGCAAAGGCAGAAAGAGAGGAAGTCATTCCCCACAGTCACACAGCAGGCTGCTGGCTGACAGATGACGTGAGCAGAGATGGCCGACCGACCTTGGCCCCAGCGTGTGTCAACCACGAACCTCTCTTGACTTCTATGGTGCACCTGACAAGTGGGCATGGATGCATTTTCTCTGTGGTGTTAAGTCGCTCATGGTGCTAGGGAGTGTGGACCAGAGACAAGACAGAGCTCCTGACCACGGTGTCCCCACAGCGGCAGTGGAGGCCTGTGTGTTGCACGGGCTGAGGCGGAGGGCTGCCGGCTTCCTGCGAAGCAACAAGATCGCGGCGCTCTTCATGAAGGTGGGCAAAGGCTTCCCGCCAGCCGAGGAGCTGAGCCGCAAGGTGCAGGATCTGGAGCAACTCATCGAGAGCGCGTGAGTGTGGCATGGGGGGCGCCCGCGGGGACAGCCCTGGAGGGCAGTGTGCATTGCCCCTCAGCTTGGTGAGAGCCCACACCTCCTGTCTGTCTGTCTGTCTGTCTGTCTCTGCTTTCTTTTCTGATCCTCGGACCCACCAGTCTTTCCCACCCCAGAGCCTTGGCACATGCTCGCCCTCTTTAGTCTGAGCTGATCCTGTGACCGGTTCTTGTCACTCAGTTCCCCCCAGCTCTAGAAACCCCGCCCACTTTCGTCTTCTCTGTCCCATTGCCCTGTTTATTCCACTCAAGATTGTCTTTCTGTCAATAATTACTCACTGTTCACTGTTGTCTAGTGACCTGAAGATATGGGAACAGGCCACCACATCTACGTCCCCAGCCCCTAGGCAGTGGCTAGCTCCTGGCCCATCCCATAAGATGACAATTGGGAATCATGCCCTGTTTTATTTGTGTGTGTGTGTGTGTGTGTGTGTGTGGTGTAGGACCATGGATATATTTTCATGAATGTGGGCATGTGTGTATGTCCATGGGTGGAGACCAGAGGATGACATAAATGTCCACCCTAACCACTCCCCACCTTGTCCACTGAGGCAGGTCTCACACTTGAACTCAGAGCCAGATCTGCTGGACCATGGAGCAGTGGGATGGTGGTGGGGTGAGGCCATGGGACCCTCAGGGCCATAGTACACAGCTACCTTCCCAAGGGCAACGGAGTGTCTTTGAAGGAACTGTAGATCTAAGCCTCTGTGGCCAGCATTCCTTTCTAGGAGGGGGCGGGAGGGGAAAGAGAGGGAAGGAGAAGAGGAGACCGCAGGAGAGGAGGAAGGACGGAGGTTGGCATCTGGCCTCCCTGATGGCAGAGCTGGCAGTGTTCTGCTCAACCTTGGCCACTCTCTGCCTGATGTTCTCACTCTCCTCCATCCCTACCCTCACCCACCACCACCACCTCTACCCCCACCCACCATCTCTACCTTCACCCCCCACCCTTACCCTCACCCCTACCCTCTACCTCACCCCCACTTACCCCCACCCTCTACACTCACCCTCTACCCTCACCCCCACCCCACCCTCTACCTGTGGTGTGATATATTGTGCACCCTAATAAACTTGCCTGAGGATCCAAGGACAGAGCAGGCAGTTGGTGGCACACACCTTTAATCTCAGCACTTGAGATCCTTTGCTTGGGAAGCACACATGCCTTTAATCCCAGGAAGTAACATGGCAGGACAGAGAAAGGTATAGAAGGCGTGAGGAAACAGGAACTCACATCTTGAGGCTGAGGATTTCGTAGAGGTAAGAAGTAGTGGCTGACTGTTCAGCTTCTGATCCTTTGGCAAGTTCATTAGGGTACACAATATATCACCACATCTACCCCCCACCCACCCCCCACGTACCCGGAGTGAGGAGGTTCTGTGGATTCCCTCTCTCCTGAGTGTGTTCTCTCCTCCCGCTGGTCTCAAAGGCGAAACCAGATCCAGGGCCTGCAGGAGAATGTGCGGAAGCTGCCGAAGCTGCCCAACCTGTCCCCGCTGGCCATCAAGCACCTGTGGATCCGCACCGCCCTGTTTGAGAGGGTCCTGGACAAAATAGTCCACTATCTGGTGGAGAACAGCAGGTGAGAGACGCCTGCCTTGCTCTGTCATCACCTGATGGCCATTCTGGGAACTGTGTCCTCGAGAATAAACACGGCTTTTCTGAAGTTTGAAAAAAAAAAAAAAGGCTTAACTGGATGTTTGACCCTGAAGTAGCGTAGCTTAAAAGCTGGGGAGGATTCAGGTGTTGAATAGTAACCTGCAAACAGGGGCTTTGAGTTTAGGGCAAGATGGAGGGGTTGTGGATTCCATCCCTTTGTGGTTTCCCCCACTTGGCTGCTGACGGCAGGACACTCTACCTCTCTGTGTCTTGATTGGTCTCTCTGGCTAAGAAGCATGGAGTGGTTCACAGAGAAGATGCAGAAAAGAATTTAGTGGGCCACAGTATGTCAAAAATACACAATGACTCTAGACACTTCCTCCCCTGGCTCAGATTAATGTGGTGGAAAGGTTTTACGGTGTGAGGCGTCTTCCTCAGCACCCATCCTGATAACTATAGTTACAGATTGTTGTGAGCCACCATGCGGGTGCTGGTAATCGAACCCGGGGCCTCTACAAGAGCAGTGAGTACTGAACGGTGGAGCCATCCCTCCAGCCCCATCTAGGTTTTGTAGCCCCTTATTAATTTTTATGTGTTAGATGAGTTTTCAAGAAACTGGAAATCATTCCAGTGTTTATTCTCACAGAGAGGAGGATCCCCTTCAGCAGGGACACTGTATTGATGACATCACACGTTTATCAGGGTCAGATTTCAGAGCTTTGGGGCTTGGTGTTGACATTTGTTTTGACTATCAGGGCAGGACAGCCTGTTAGCCTTTGAGTCTACACCAGCTAGGCTGTGTTGTGTTGCCTTGGTAACAAAGGGACAGCATCACCTGAGAGCCTGACTCCTTTGTTCTCCTTAAGTCTTCAGGACTGTGAAGTGAGCAGGAGCCCATGAGCTCCAGGCCAGATGCCTTTCAATTGCTCAACCTATGAGATACAGTTACTGTCCCCTTTGCTGCTGAGGCTCTGAGCTGGGCTCCTGGGGTGTGGAACCTAGTCTGCCTACGTGCGCCCTCTGCTGGTCCCAATGCAGACCCGCATGTCCTTCCCTCCCCCTAGTAAATATTATGAGAAGGAGGCTCTCTTGATGGACCCTGTGGACGGCCCCATCCTTGCCTCTTTGTTGGGTAAGTCGGCTCTGTGCTGCATCTGGTCCTTTGCTCTTGGGGCTCAGGAGTCTGTCTCTTGCTCTGGTGTCTCCTTACTGGACTCTGGGGCATGCTCACTGCCTGGGAGGAAAGGGAATGGGCCGAGGAAGTTGGGTGGGAGCACTTTTGGGGACTCCAGGTTCCCAGCTCTGTGTGCTCCACAGTGGGGCCCTGTGCCCTGGAGTATACCAAGATGAAGACGGCTGACCACTTCTGGACCGACCCCTCGGCCGATGAACTGGTCCAGAGACACCGAATCCACAGCTCACATCTGAGACAGGACTCGCCCACCAAGCGGCCGGCACTCTGTGTGAGATGAGTGGACAGTGGGAGGGTCTTGGACAGGGTCTGGACGTGGCCTGGGGGCAGGGAACAGGGTGGGAGTCCTGAAGGTCACTCACGGGCTCATGCCTCTCCCTCCTCTCCTGATACCAGATCCAGAAGAGGCATTCCAGCGGCAGCATGGACGACCGACCATCCATCTCTGCCCGGGACTACGTAGAGTCCCTGCATCAGAACTCTAGGGCCACCCTGCTCTACGGCAAGAACAATGTTCTGGTTCAGCCAGTGAGTTTGGGGTGGGCCTAGATCATGCTCTGAGGGTTTGGCTACAGGTTATAGGGGCAGGGGAGGTCCCTCTAACTCCAGGTTGCTTATTCATTTACCTATTAATTTATCTACCCACCTACCCATCTGTTCATTCATATATTTACCAACAACTCCATCTATACATCCATTCATCTACCAATATAACCATCCACTCATCCAACCTCCATCTGTGTGTTGTTTCATCTACCCAGCAATATCTTCATCCATCCATCCATCCATCCATCCATCCATCCATCCATCCATCCATCCATCCATCCATCCACCTATCCACCCACTCAAAATTCTCTATTCCTTCATTTGCCAAAACCCACCTACCTACATAATGCATGCATGTATTTGCTTGTCCACCTATCTGTCCATTCATCATTCAGCCTCTCTCTGGTTCCATTTGTCAATTTGTCTGCCAGTAAACTATCATTCCATCATTCTCTCCCCTGTATATCGGTTCCTACATCCATCTGGCTGTGTGTCCATCCATAGTCATCTATCTACTTATACACACACACACACACACACACACACACACACACACACACACACACACATGTATACATCTATGCATCCATACATCTATATATAAGTGCAAATGGCAATACCTCTAGCGAGCTGCCCTGCCTGTCAACTCTTCCATTCTCTATGCCTCCCGCCACCACTTGTTAATCTTTCTCCCCATCCACCGGGTTGTCCACGTCTTCTCTAGTCTACCCTCACATCCCGATCCACCAGGCCGTCTGCCTGGCTGTTCACTCTTGCTGTCGCTCAGCAAACAGGGTGGTACTGAGAAGGTGGTCCAGTGCTCCCTGTGAAGTGCCCCCAGCTGTACTAACTGTAGGGCTGGCAACATTGAAGCCAGCACAAGGAGCCGGATTATGATTTGCTCTCACACCACATGCTACAATGAAGTCAGTTGTCTTCTGCACTCCAACAGCTGCCTGGGCACAAGGGCAGAGCATGAAGCATGAGCAGCAGCCCCTACCCTGAGGGCCGTGTCCTTTGCTGCCCTGTCCTCGGGGTCATTGGGTCACAGTCAGTGTGGTGTTTGGGCTCAGCTGGAAGAAAGCAGGGAGAGGCCGCAGGTCTGTGATCGCAGCCTCAACCACTGGGTGACCCTGAGCAGGTCATTCTGTCATATCTGTATCATGGCGGCGAGTGCAAGGCCCAAGTTTCTCAGGTTTAGGAAGTCATGAGTTTAAGATACAGCCACTTTTCAAATGACCAACAAGAAGCATTGAATGCTAAGGACTGGGATGCTGGGCTAAGGGTGCCATCCACAGCAGGGAGAGAGAGAGAGAGAGAGAGAGAGAGAGAGAGAGAGAGAGAGAGAGAGAATGAGAATATGAGTCATCAAGATATTGAAACACAGCCATGCTTGGCTCTGGTGTCAGAGACGAGTGGTTGCCATGAACCATACATGGCTCACAAAATCCAAAGCATTTCCTATCAGTCTCCCTTGACACAGAAAGGTTGGTGACTTCTGACCCAGCGGTTCCAGTAAGCACAGAGTGTCCATTGTCATCTCCGATGAGGGTCTGAAAGCCCACGGAGCGTGGCATCTCTGCCTTCCAAGGGGATCTGGGACTGGGTAACCTGGGGAGATGAATCATGGACTGTCACTCTGTTCTTAAATCCACAATAGCTTTGCCACTCAAAGCTGAATCACAGGCTCCTCTGTCGGGAGACATTTCAAACGTACTCATATGTCCTCCCTGCAAAATAACAGCCCTGCCAGGCTCAACTGCGGGGATGATTGGCAGTGATCACAGCCTGCGTATGACTGTGTAGCGATGGCCACTTCACAGCTGTGAGATGCCACGGGTGGTCAGACGTGCCCCGAATCAGCGATGGATAAGACTGCAACTTGGGGGTCGGGAGGGTCTTCTTCCCAGAGGAGAGATGGGAGCATTTTCTCGCCCACCCACTAACTTAGAATGATAAGAAGTGGGTGAGAGGTCCCATAACAGATTCTGAGCAGGGTAGAAGCATAGTGAGGGGTGCTTGGAGAGAGGTTTTCTGGGTAATATCTATGGGATGGAGTG
This sequence comes from Peromyscus nudipes, assembly GCA_902168325.1. Classification (NCBI taxonomy): domain Eukaryota; kingdom Metazoa; phylum Chordata; class Mammalia; order Rodentia; family Cricetidae; genus Peromyscus; species Peromyscus nudipes. The sequence goes on along the minus strand of CABHPH010162311.1, from coordinate 10,402 downwards.
CAGGGGTACCTGCCCTCTCTTTACCCCCTAAGATTGGCCTAGATACAGGCCTCGTTTTGAAAGGGGTGATGTTAGGATGGCAGGCTACTTTACTGGGTCCAAAGGAACGTTGGGGTAGAGACAGCCTCCAGAGGGAGAGATGGGGGTACTGGTGCTGGGGTGAGCGACGTTCGCAGCTGGACTCTGCCAAGTTCACCCTGGACAGTAGGCTGCAGGTGGCTTTGCCCAACATGGCACCGGGAAGGATGCTGAGGGGCTCTTCCAAGTGGTTGCAGCAAACAGCCCAGCCCTTTGGTTCTGCTTCTGCGTCCCTGAGTCAGGCAGGCCTCAGGCCCCTGTCCACTGGAGTCCAGCAACATGGCCAGGCCTGAGTTCTCCTCTCTCTCTGCAGAGGGATGATATGGAGGCTGTGCCCGGGTACCTGTCTCTGCACCAGACAGCTGATGTCATGACTTTGAAGTGGACACCCAACCAGCTGATGAACGGGTCTGTTGGAGACCTGGACTACGAGAAGAGGTAAGAGAACTTCAACTGAGTCCCCCTACTCTCCTAGACACAAGGATGCTCTCTTCTCAGGGGCGGGTGGTCCCGCCTGCCATTCTACCTGGTTGTCATGGTTACCTAGCCCAGCCTCCCTGCTGCTGAGGCCTCAGAAGGAACACCAGCCTTGGGAACACCTGGAGACAGTGGCAGAGCCTCAGGAGGGGAGGCCATGGCCAGCCACTCACATCCATAAGTCTACTCTCCAGGGCCAGCGAGATGGCTCGGTGGCTAGCAAAGGCGCCTTCCACAGAACTGACAACCTGAGTTCTATCCCTGAGACCCATCTGGTGGAAGAAGAGAAGTGACCTCTGACCTTCACTCATTCATCATGGCCCACATTAATTTATGATTGATTGATTGATTTTTAAAGATGCAATTTATAAATGTGTTCCCCAGACCTATCCAAGTGTAAGGCGAGCAAATATAGAGACAGCAAATGACACCTCAGCCAAGCTGTGAGGACACATCAGACTGAATCAGGAACTGCCCACTGCGCCCCTCCCCGCCCCAAGCCAGGTGACCTTGAGCAGCCACCCCCACACCCCCCAGCCTCGGTCTCCTCATCCGTACTGAAGAGCATGCACACATACTCAGGGAGGACCGACACACAGAAAGGGCACCGTGGTTGCTGACCACCCTCGAGGATGCCCACTTCCCTGGCCCGCTGGTGGCCCAGGGCAGGAAGGCATGTAATGGTACTCTGCCCTGACTCCCGTTGAGAAGCAGAGAGAGTGGGGAGAGACGGTCCACGGGCGGCGTCAGCCACTGGCTTGTCACCTGTGCTAATCTGGGTCCTCCCAAGACCAGGGGCTGTGAGAGGATCAGTGAAAAAGAGATTTCTCTGGGGAAGGACCTGGGGTGGGGGTGGGGAGTGGAGAGAAGCAGGAGTCACATGGGAGGTGTGTCCACCAGACCATCTGGGGATCCTGGGCTAGAGGGGGCCGTCAGGGGCCTCTTCCTTCCCAGGGATGGGCCTGGGCCATTCCTGGGTGCCCAGTTCTGGTCAACGTTATGGCAGCATGGTAGAACTGTGATGGATCTGGCAATGGCTTGCAGTACCACTAAACTCTGCCCCCTGGTACGGAGTTTCTGAGTGGTCGCATTCCTAGGCTACCGCAAAGCCCACACTCCCAGGTGCCCCCTCCCATGGTGTTCTGATGGGGAAAATAATTGGTTTTAGAACGGTGGTGGGTTCTGAGCTGGAAGTACGTAAGTCAGTACTCAGAGTGACCATGCCCCAAGCACTGTGTTCTGAGCTGACCGTGTGAGGGCCTCTGGGTTGGGTTCTTCAAATGAAAATTCTCAGAGAAACACTGCAATGGGAATCTTATTAGAGTTTCCATTTTATAGATGGGGAAACTGAGGCTCAGATAAACCCTCAAGTCACACTACTGGCCCGTGTTAGGTCAGAGCTGGGAGTGGCCATTCTAACTTTTGCCCCTGGTTACATGGTGGCCTGAAAGGAGGGTTCTGGGCCAGTATAGTTGCTTAACTTTCAGGTACGAAAACGTCAAGTCCAAGCTAACTGGAGCATTTGGTCCAATGCTCCAGAGGATCCAGGGGCAGGAGACCTCAGACTGGACCCAGGGACTCGAATGGTCATGCCCAAATTCATCCTTTCTCTGACCTTTGCCTCATGTCTACAGACCCTATGCTCAGACAGACCTTCCTTGCATGGTTCTGAGTGTCCCTGGGCATCAAGGAGCTCTTCCTGGACTGTCTTAAGCATAAATGTGACCATCCCCTCACACTGATCATGCTTGAGTAATAGTGCCAATCATGCATTAATCACTGTGACCTCTCAGTGCTGATTGGCCGGCCTGGGTCAGGTGACCATCCCAGAGTCCTGGGATGGAGACTTGGGAGAGTTGGGTTCTGATAACCATGTAAATAGGAAGAAGGTTGAGGGGCAGGGTGTGTCATTCTTCAGAAAGTTGAGGTGCTGAGACCAAAAGGAGGGGAGGGTGGCTGGGTAGTCAGGCTGGGGACACATGGGTCTTGGTGAGAAGACAGAGGTGCCCCTGGGCTGGTCTTCTGGCTTCCTGCAGTCTCCCCGCCTTCCCCTTTCCAGCGTCTACTGGGACTACGCTGTGACCATCCGCTTAGAGGAAATTGTTTACCTCCACTGTCACCAGCAAGGTAGGGACCACAGGGACAGCAGGCGGCTGGGCGTCCACTGGGGATCCCCGTCCCTACTCACCACCTCACCCATTCATTCATTTAGCATCACAAGGCCCTCTGGTATGCCTCCTCAAGCAAATGGCATTACCTCTCTGAGTGTGGTTGCTCTGAATTATTGTAACCATTTAGTGACAGGGTGGCGTCCTGATACAAAGTAACACAGACTGTTGGCACTAGAGACAGGGCTTAAACCCATATCTTTGTGAATCCAAAATCAGTAGTGTGCAGACCTGAGATCAGTAACTACTATATTCCGTTAAAACTAGAAGAGGGTGCATTTAGAATAAGCAGGGTACGCTGTGCCTCATCTAGGTATGGAACTCAATGGTTTAATTCCCTTTACTAAGGCAGACCTTAGTTCTGTCTGATCCAGGCTTTGCAACTTACCAGCTGTGTGACTTTGGGGATGAATACAAAACCTCTCTGGTTTTTTTCCCTTGTAAAATAGACAATAATAGCTAAGCCTCACAGGGATGTTCTGGGGGTTACAATAAGACAACTTTTAACACACAGTGTTGGTATGCATCAGGCGTCTAATACATGCTCTTAGGAGTCACCTACCACCCAGAGCCTCAGAGCGGCTCCCCTGGGTCTGCTTGGTCCTGGGGGTGGAGGCATGTGTTTGCAGAGTGGGGACTGCGTCACGCTTTGCAGTGACAGCTGCTGTTCTCTCTTGTCCGGTGGTGGTGGCAGTGGACAGTGGAGGGACCGTCGTGCTGGTGAGCCAGGACGGAATCCAGAGGCCGCCCTTCCGCTTCCCCAAGGGTGGGCACCTGTTACAATTCCTCTCCTGCCTGGAGAATGGGCTGCTTCCACACGGGCAGCTGGACCCACCGCTTTGGTCACAGCGAGGAAAGGTGAGGGGTCAGGTATAGGGGTCCTCGAGGAGGCTGGGGTGATGCCAGCTGTGGGGTATCACTGGGCCCTACTGTGACTTGGTGGGCCCTGCATTCCCCTCTGAGACCCTCAGTGTTGCCAGGCTTGGGGACAGATGGCTCTCTGAAGTCTGCCCTGGGATATGTTCCTGCAGGGGAAGGTATTTCCTAAGCTGCGCAAGCGGAGCCCACAAGGATCCTCGGAGTCCACCTCTTCAGATAAAGAGGACGACGAAGCCACAGATTACGTGTTCCGCATCATCTACCCTGGCATGCAGTCTGAATTTGGTGAGCAGCCCTGGGCCCTGAACTCACCACTCACAGGCTCCTCCCGAGAACTACTCCAAAAGTTACAATAGGTCTCGAGCCGGCAAAGGGGACTCAGAACCATAAGTGTCCCAGTGCCTTCCACCTCCTCCACAATGAGAACCAACAGCCACCTCTTATTCAGATAGTAAAGGTACCACGGGGCAGGAGGTGGCACTAACAGTGACAGAGGTGTGGGCTCTGGAACCCTGGCTCGACCTGGGCAGACTTCTTCTCACCCCCTCCCTGGCATTCCTTTCCCTCATCTGTGAAGTGGACTGCCCGCTGCAGGCCTTCAGCACACACACAACAGGCGCGCGCTAGCTACTGCGTGATCCCTCCTGTCAGCATCTCACTTCGAGTTGTGAGGAGTCAATGCAGGCACAAAGATCTGAATTCAAACATCTAATAAAAAGCCAAGCTTGATGGTACATGCCCATGGCCCCAGCCCTGGGGGACGGAGATAGGCAAACCCCACACGTTCCCTGGCTAATCAGCACAGTCAGCATGGCGAGCCTTGGATCTGTAAGAGACCGTCAGTGGAACAAAGTGATTAGGGACAAAAGAAACACTCCAGATCTTGCTCTGGCTTCTGCATGCAAGCATACTTGTGCATGCAATGCTTACAAGCACACAGCAGTGCACACGTGTGTGAGTACACACACACACACACACACACACACACACACACACACACACACACACGACTGGATTGAGCCAGGTGTGATGGAGCACGCTGTAATCCAACACTCAGGAGGCTGAAGCAGGAAGAATGTGAGTTCAAGGCCAGCCAGGGCAAGTTCGTGTCTTAAAGAGAAACAGGCCCCAGCTCTCCCCATTACTGCTATTATTGCCACTGTTATGAGTCTCTGTTATTTCTGCAAAATGAGGGTAAACTAGGCCGGGCGTTGGTGGCGCACGCCTTTAATCCCAGCACTCGGGTGGCTGGGCGAGGCGGCTCTTTGTGAATGCCTGGGCTTTTTTCCTCTAATCAACACAATATATGTGGGAGCTATGTGGAGCGGGGTGGGGAGGGAGGTTAGAACCCTGGGGGAATTGGTCCCTCTGGTGGTCTCTGTCCCACCTCCCTTAGCCCTCCCTCCTCACCAATTCTTTTTGTTTTCTGTCTCAAGTTGCCCTTGACCTCTTGGGCAGCCCTCGACCTGTGTCCGTTGGCCCTGCCTGGATGATGCTTGCTGCTGGCCAGTCCGTTCTGGTGGTGGCCAGGGGGATCCATTGGGCACAAACCAGAGGGTACCTCATCGTCCCCACACGGAGTGTGAAGGAGCAGCCCCCCCAGTAATGTCTGGTTCCCCTCCCCCGGGGGCTGGGTACCACTTCAGCCATGTCATCATCTGAGTCTCGTTCCCAAGGAAAACGGACAAAGGAAACAAATGAACAGTCTCGTGCCCCTCAGTCCCCACCCCGCAGAAGGCAGCCATTAGGTTCTGTGACTCACTGGTGCTGTCTGTATGGTACAAGTGCTGGAGGTATGATTGTCGCCCCTGTACCTCCCTGAGCCAGGCTGAGGACCGGGCTACTTTCTGGCCGGCTCAGTGCTTGGGTCTGTGAGAGGAGGGGGAGTGGAGCCAGACCCTGTGGGTGGTACAAGAGCCCCATGCCAGCATGCTTCTCTGTGTCGTGGGTCAGGATGACCCAGTCAGCCGCTGGGCTCTGACGACAAGGAGAGGGGACAAGAGTGTAAGTCTCTCTCCCTCTCGGGGTTCAGGAGAAGAGCCTAGGTGAGAGCAATTGTTGCTGGGCGGTGGTGGCACACACCTTCAATCCCAGCACATGGGAGGCAGACACAGAGGGATCTCTGAGTTTGAGGCCAGCCTAGTCTACAGAGTGAGTTCCAGGACAGCCAGGGCTACACAGAGAATCCCTGTCTTGAAAAACCAAGAGACAAAGAGAGACAGAGACAGAGAGACAGAGATAGAGACGGAGACAGAGAGAGAGAGAGAGAGAGAGAGAGAGAGAGAGA
>CABHPH010162310.1:0-36757 GCA_902168325.1 Peromyscus nudipes | reverse complement strand
GGGTGAACACTGGAAGATCAGAGAGACAGAACAAGCCACAGCTAACCTCACCTGGCCAACTTCTCAACTGATCTTGTTTCCTCAGACTGGAAGTTTCTATATCCTCATCCCAATGGCTCTTAGCTGAACTGCTGCTCGAAAGCCTGAAGCTTAACCAGCTAAGAGCTTGACCAGCCAAATGCTTCTAGTTTCTGGTCCTCACGCCTTATATATCTTTCTGCTTTCTGCCTCACTCCCTGGGATTAAAGGCTTGCTTTCTGGGATTAAAGGCGTGAGTCACCATGCTTGGCTGTATCCTTGAACACATGGATTTCTGCCTCTGGAATGCTAGGATTAAAGGCGTGTGCTACCACTGCCTATCCTCTATGTTTAATATTGTGGCTGTTCTGTCTCTGACCCCAGATAAGTTTATTAGGGTGCACAATATTTTGGGGAACACAATACCACCTCACCAAACCTCCTATTTATTTTTTAATAATTATTTTTTAGTCTTGAGAATTTTTTTTGAAGATTTATTTATTATGTATATAGTATTCTGCTTGCATATATACCTGCCCACGAGAAGAGGGCACCAGATCTCTTATATATGGTTGTGAGCCACCATGTGGTTGCTGGGAATTGAACTCAGAACCTCTGAAAGAGCAGCCAGTGCTCTTAACCTCTGAGCCATCTCCCCAGACCCTATTCTTGAGAATTTTATACATGTGTGCAGTGAAATATCACATTTCCCCCCCCCACCCATTATCCCCTCCATCTACTGTCTCCTCCAAGATAACTCCACTAAGTCAAGTTAGTGCTGCTTATATATTTATGGATGTGAAGCCATCTACCAAAGCTTGATAAACTACCAGTGGCCACATTCTCAAAAAAAGAAAGATTCCTCCACACCACCCCTGTAGGTGGAGTTTTTCATAGGACCATGATCAGCTTTGTTCTGCCAGCCACTTCCCAAATAACCACTCAGAGATTTACTATTAATTATAAATGCTCAGCTGATAGCTCAGGCTTATTACTAACTAGCTCTTATAACTTAAATTAACCCATTTCTGTTCATCTATGTACTGTCCTGAGACTCATGGCTTTTACCTCTCCTGCATGTGCTGCTTCCTTTCTGTCTGGCAACTCCTCTGACTCCACCCTTATTCCCAGCATTCTCTCTGCCCCGAAAATCCTGCCTAGCCACCGGCCAATTGGTGTTTTATTAACAATGAGAGCAATACATATTTACAGTGTACAAATATTGTTCCACAGCACACCCCCAGCAGCTATTAATTGTCAATAGCTTCTTTGTAAAAGGTAGGTTCTGAGAGCACCTGCCCAGTCTGCCAAAATTTTGGCTGGTTTGATCGCGTGCAGGTAACCACAGCTGCTGTGAATTCATGCATGGACTGACTATGTCATGTACAGAAGGTAGCATTTCACAGCTCCTCTTCCCAACTTCTGGCTCTTAAAGTCTTTCCACTTCCCTTTTTTCAGTGTTTCCTTTGCCAGGAAGCTGTTACCATTGCTTGTGCTTGCTCACTCTAACACATGGTAAAACCCTATTAAAGGTGGCTTCACCTGAAGACACCACACATTTTGGGTGCAGAACACACAAAAATTAATATCAAATTGACCAGAACTTCCTCCCTACTGGCTGGTTTTCACATTACTAGAAGGTACTATGCAGACTTTGGAGAAGAAAAAAGTCTATAATCTTACCCACCACTAAACCCTGTGTGCTACAATACCAACCTGCCAGGCAAAAATGTGCCCTCTGGTGCAATAGTGGAACACTGTTAGGGGTTAATAACCTCTTTCTGATTTGATATGAGGCATGCTCCATGGGGTGGAATTTTATGTCTGACACTATAAACCTGGTCAAAAGCTCATGGCTGGGGAGGTTATAAGTCCTAGCATAGAACCTGGTATTGTTATCTTGCTAAATGGTCCTGCTGTCAAATTGCCTTCTAAATTTATGTTTATATTCATAGACCTGGGCTACTCTCAGCTTTAGAGGAGCTTCTTTTTATATTGTGTATTAGTCAGTGGAGAGATGCATAATGAATCAAAGTACTGAGAAGAAAAACTGAGTCCTCAGCCTAAATGGGACATCTTCAGTACTCTTCCTATTGTGGGGTACAATCATAATATTATATTAGAGTTTTGGAGAGACTCTCATCTCAATCAGATTTTCCCAGACTAGTACTAACATGGAGTCAGATGGGGGAGTCAGATGGGAGAATGTGTGAGAGATGGTTCAAATGCTCCAACTCAGTATTCTTTCCAAGATTTAGTAGATTATTTGAATCAATGTTTCTTTATTTTCTAAGTCAGTTGTTAGAGGCTTTTAATGGTTGTGTTTTTATTTTCATTTTCTTTAGATAGGGTCTTACTATATAGCCACCATTGGCCTAGAACAGATAATGTAGACCTATCTGTCCTTACTCTTGAGTGCTGGTATTGAAAAGTGTATGCCACCACACCTAGTAATTGTTGTGTTTTTAATTTTCGGCAATTTAATAGCTATTTTGCTGTTAGAAATAGATTCTGACCTTCTCATACAGCCATGCTAGAAGGTCCACCATAGAGTGATTTTTCAAACTGATATTCCTTAAAATTAATACCATCAGAGCTTAAATGGAGTCTGATTTTATACTCAATAGCTAGCATAGAATATGATGATGTATAGTAAATGTGCAGTAAATACTATAGTGGAATTTAAATATGTTTACACATCAACACTTGGAATGGAGTGTTATACTCTGAGCATATGAAAACATACTGATTGATACTTTCCACTGATTTGCTCTTTTTATTTGTTGCTGTAATAGTGATTATTTATTTATTATGATTAATATATTAAGAACAGAATTTTTTAAAAAATCAGATCCTGTTAGTATTATATCATTTTTACCTGGAAAAAAATGGAACCACATCTTACATTTTTCTACTTTCCAGTTTCTACATTAACTATTAAGAATCTTTATTTTATATTAAGAATACTAATAGAAAAGTTAGGGCCAATACAATTTGCTTCATTTCAGATATGTAATCTTATCTATTTTGAGACTGATTAAAGAGAAAAGTAGTAAAAAGAAATAATCCCGTTGTTTGTTGCTCACATTTTAGGTAACTTACCATTGTAAAAGAAAGAAAGAAAAGAAAAAGGAAGAAAACTACCTTTCATCCCTAGAGTTGAGCACACATTTTTTGAAGAAGGATGAATTGGTTGACAGTCAACCAATTAACAGTTCTTCTCTGGAAAAATTTTACATTAAAGGTAGGTAAAGGTATGCATGGGAATGTCTATAAGAGCCTGTTTCTTCCATTGCAGTCTGTGTACACCTGTGCATGCACTTTTGAAAAACTCAAAATTGTGGGTAGATCTTCCAAATATATAAAAGCCAATGAATCAACACTGTAGAGTGACATGAAAAAGTGGGGAGAAGGGAAGAGGTAGTTGAGATAGTTCAGGGGGACTTCAGAACCCAGGCCTAGAACTTAGAGGTAGTAATATCTATAAAGGCCAGAAGAAAATCCTCAGATAAGGTGTTTGTTAAGGGCTTCTACTGCAGAGAAAAAGGAAGGCAACACAGGAGTGTCTGTAGCTACTGCCTCTAGGTTAGTGTGGAGACTGCTTTTGAAGGAAATTAAAATAGGAAAGGTATGATTATTAAAGAAACAGAGAGAGAAGCCAACAAAGGGAAAGACATCCTTCTTTTCTGGGAATACATGGAGAACTTCCTGGAGCTCGGGTACTCCCTCTTTCTTTACAGTCTGATGTTTCTGGTCACGAGAATTGGGGGAGATAGACTAGATAAATCTAGATTCATTTAACCTTGAATTATAGTTTTGAACACAACATTTCTCAAGTGATCTCCATATCTACATTCAACACTGAATAGACTAACCAAAGATTAAAGTAGAGAGGTGTGAAACAAAATAGTAAAGCAGAGGTACCAAAGCTTGTCATTGTTTTTCAAGTTACATTAGATAGCTGCAGGGCCAAAAAGTCAGTGTTTTACCAAAGCAAAGTAGCCTTCAAGGTCTTGCAAAATAACCTAGGCAACTTAATTATAATCCACATATCAGAGATGTTATCTATAGAAAATCTCGTAGAAAACTAATGATATACTGTCCAACTGGGTATCTTCTAAAATTAGTGATTTTAAAGTCAACACAGAATAAGTGAACCAAGGTATTTTTATTTAAGCTTTTCTTTGGTAAGAATTCTGTCCCCTTATTTATTCTTCATTTTGAGAGATTCAGGATTTACTAGTGGTCATTCAAGTAGCTATGTAAAATCGCAGTGATTGTAGGTGGTCTGGTCATAGAAGAGCTTCTAGTCTGTAAATATCTGCCTTGTCCCATAAGCTGGCATTTCATGACAAAACTGTTGAAAGAGAAGCCCCTACTCTACTTTTGTTGTGTAACAGGCTAAGGGCCCAGGAGTTTGTTTGGCTTTGTCCTTTTATGGTTGCCCTATGGCCTCATTTTCTAAATAGCTTAACAATCACTTAGATTAATTTAGGAGACATTGTGACAAAGACATCATTAATTTAGTGATTGTTCTGTCCAGAGAATGACTTATAAGAGCCATAGTTTCAGTTTCAAATGAGGAAGTTTATTAAGCATGCAGCAAGCTAAAGTGAAAGAACAAAAGGAAAGCAGCAGATAGATAACAAAATTGTGTGCTTACAAAATCAGTAGAAATTGACTGGGGAAGTCCCATTGAGACAGTCTGCTAAGGTGTGGGACTGAAAATCCCAGACAGAGCAGTGCTCCCTTGGGTGAGGACTTTAAGTAAAAGAAGAAATATAAAGCAGCAGATAGACAGCAAAACATCAAATCTGGTCCTTATGACATCCAGCAGAAGCAACTGGGGAAGCACTGTTTAAACAGTCATGTTGGGGTGCCTGACAGAGAGTCCAAGGCAGAATGTCCTGTAGCTAAAGTTTTCCTGCCTGGCCCACAGTCAGGACAAATCTCTGTCACCTGCCAGTCCCACAGCTGCTTAGACCCAACCAAGTAAACACAGAGACTTATATTGCTTACAAACTGTATGGCTGTGGCAGGCTTCTTGCTAACTGTTCTTATATCTTAAATTAATCCATTTCTACAAATCTAAACCTTGCCACGTGGCTCGTGGCTTACCAGCATCTTCACATGCTGCTTGTCATGGCAGCGGCTGGCAGTGTCTCCCTCCACCTTCCTGTTCTCTCAATTCTCCTCTGTTAGTCCCGCCTATACTTCCTTCCTGGCTACTGGCCAATCAGAGCAACACATTTGAAGACCATCCCACAGCAGTGTCCTCTGCATGGATGAGTTTCTGGCTTCTCATTCCCAGCACAGGTATATTATAACATGAGATCAACAATAGCAACCTCAGATGGAGGTTACTATTCCTGTTCTCAAGGCCATATATTTTTTTAATACTGTTAGCTATTTGCTATTCCCTTCCTCCTTGCCACAGCATCAGGGTCCAGCCTTCACTAGGACAAGGATTCTTGGAGGACACTTGAGATAAACAGGCTCAAATATGAAGGGGCTCCTCACTCCCATAGTCCACTCTCAGCATGTATAAATAGCACATGACAGTTTGCCAATACAATTTATAATGATGATGTACCAGTTTTCTATGTTATCTGTAAGATTATTTGTGAGAACTGAATGCATAGAATATATACCATACTTTTAATGGCTGACAGGTCATAAGTTCAGGTCCTAAGCATACATCGTCCCTTTATTCTATGGTGGTCCAGAAGTAAAAATATAATAAAACTCTCATTTGCATTGAATGTGTTAAATGCAATGAATGTCTTAAGCTAATCAATAACTTTTTCTTATTTTAGAAGAGGCGGATGATTAGTTCAGTAACAGAAGTCTTGGCAGCATTGTTGTTTGTAATAATGCTGTTGATCTTCCGTACACTTACTGGTATGGATGTTGCTGGACCGTATCATTTCAAGCCTCAACCCATTTCTACCATGCCTTCTTTCATCAAAGATGCCAAGGAGTGGGAATTGATTTACATACCTTCTAATATTGATGTGGTAACAGAAATTATTGAGAATGTAAAGAAGAGTCTCAACACCACTCTAAAAGGTTAGACATGCAAGTTTTCTAGAAAAATCTGCTTACCTCTGTAAAAACAAAATAATGCTGAAAGTTAGGGTTGAAGGGGGTCCTGTGTCTGCTATTAAGACTTGCAGTGTGGTGGTAATAGCTAGGTCAGTGTGGAAAACCAGCGAGAGAAGAGAGCATCCAAACGTAGATCTATTGCACTAAGACACCAGAATGACTTTGATAATGATGCACCAGAATGTGGTGAAAGAAATCTATTCAACAATAGTCCTGGAACAATTGGACACCAACAGCTACAATAATGAAAATCCATATCTTCTCTAAAATTAACTGAAAATGAGTCATAGATATAAATGTAAAATGATGAAGCCTTTAGAAGAGAACATGTGAGAAAATCTTTATAACTTGGAGCTAGTTGATTCCTTAGACATGATACAAAATTCATGATGAATAAGAAAGATGTGAGTTATTTGGATTCCTGTTATATAATACAGAAGTGCTTGCTTTTGGAGTTAAAAGTCCTTCTCTGTTTCTTATAGTTGATTTAAAACTGGTATTTTCCTACCTTACTGTAATGTTAAAAACTAAGGTCCCTCAACACTTCTCTTTCGGTTATCATTTTGTGGAGATTGGTTGGGGGCTTGGGTTGGTTTGTTTGCAGTGAAGAGTGCACCTGCGGGTCTTCCACATGCTAGGCAAGCCTTCTGCTAAGCTGTGTCCCCAGCCCTGGAGCTTTCAGTTCTAGATAAATTAAAAACTATGCCAGCAATATTGTAACTCTCAAATATATCTTTGAAAGTCAAGCAAAGCTAAAGTTTATTCAAAGAAAAATTATTACAGTTTAAAAAAAGAAAAATAACAGGTCCGGGAAGGTATAATTTCAGCAGCTGCTCAGAGAAAGAAATCTCATTAAAGGAATAATTATTCCACCTTTTTTCCCTTTTTTTTTTTTTGTTTCTGCCTTCCTAGCAGTGATCCTGCCTTCCTAGGGGGTGGTCCCTTGTCCAGGTCATAAATCTGCCAAACTGGATTAATTCTTTTATGTTTTGGATAGCTTGAAATGTTAGGTCTCTACCCTGAGGAACCAGTTTTCCTTTGTTTTTGTGTCATTCTCCCCTCTAAGAAGGTAACCCTAAAATCCTTTAGGATATGGGCTAAAATTGTGGAATATATATAACCCATCTTCATGGAAATCTGGAAATCCAGTTCCAAATATGGTACCAATGTCTGTACTGAAGTTCTAGACCCTGCTCTCACACAGAAACTTTTAGAAAATGCTCATTTAGGAGGAGATGAGAAACAGAACTCCCTTCTGGTATTCCTAGCCATGTTTTGTGTGGTCCCTGCCCTGAGTTCCCTGTCTAGTTACTGTCACTTATTCTCATCAACCACCTCTGAAACGGTGACCATAACTGACATTAGGGAATAAGGATAATGGCTGATCTGACTTCTTGCAGCTGATTAGGGCATTGGGTGTGGCAGTCAGGGTACCGCTCTAGTGAGTCAATCTAAAAGATACCAAAAGTGTATCCATGATTTATATGTCTTAACTGGCAGATGTAGGAAGGAAAGGAAGTCCTGGACTGACAACTGGAAAGAGAATTGAGGGAGAAGTAAAGGTAAGAGTTATTAGAATTACAAGCCTTAAAATGGGAGAGAGCCAGGAGAGGCTGGAAAAATATTTTAAATGTCCAAATCAGTCCATAAGAGTCTCTTGATATGTTTACAGAGCATGCATCCTCTGTGTTCCTGTTTTTGAGCATACCATATATTTATTAAAGGTATATGAGTCAGTGGATCTCAGTGTACTTGGAGTGGTACAAGCACTACAGCAATCATTAGAATGTTATCACCTCCAAAGAAACTACATAGTCTCTGAATTCTACCATATCAGGAAACACTAGAGGGCTTTCTGTCTCTATAGATTGTCTTGGTTGGATGTTCATTGTGCTACTGGTTCATCTAACATCACATAATCTTTTCATAGTAAAATTTTATAAAACACCTCTAAGATTTTGTACCCAAAGTCTTAGTTACTCATGTCAACATTTAAGAAAAAAGGTCATAAGATTCACAATATTTTAATAAGTTTTTATCTGTGTAAAGTAGTATCCTACCTCTCAAACAGGATTATCATATGTTTTTATTTAAGCAGATAATTTTGTCTCCCTGTAGTTCGAGGTTTTCCTTCGGAAGCAGAGTTTGAGAACTATAGTCTGCTTGGGTTTGCATCTCAGAAAGTGCTGGGTGCTATTGTTTTTGACTGTGGCTTCAAAAACAAGAATGATACTCTGCCACTTCAGGTAAGAAAATTTTACTTTTCAAATAAGTTGTGTTCTCATAACAGTACCTTTAGTGTTTAAGATTTTTAATGAATTAATTACTATTAGCCCAATTTTGCAAATGAAGAAAGTATCATTCCTGGGAACAAACTAGTAATATGTAATAAAACAAGAATATTAATCCATCTGTGTTGACTTAATTGCCTTTATACATATTACTGATTATAAGGGAGCATGATTCTAAGTCTTCATTATCATCTTGACTAGATTTAGACTCACCTAAGAAACCTATAAAGGTATTTTCAGAAAGGGTCACTAAGGGAAGAAGACCCATCCTAAATGTGGAGAGAAATATCCCATGGCTATATAGACAAAATAAAAGGAGGAAAGAAAAAAGCCAGCAGAGTCCCAGTATTTCCCCTTCTCTCTTTCTTGGCTACAATGTGAACTATTCTGCTCTGCCATGCCTTTCTTAAACCTCTGAAACTGAGTCAAAGTAAATCTTTATTCCTTGAAATTGTTTCTGTCAGGTGTTGTGGTCCCGGCAACACAAAACATACAGGAGAGTATTGTAGACTAAGGGGAAACCTTAGTTAACCAGCACTTGTCATAGTACATATGGGGTGGCAAAGATGTGTTTTAAGTCAGAGGCATAGCAGACAACTGAACTCAGAAATCCTTTCTTTGAATCAAAGACAGAATATAATTCCTTTTATAAATCTCCAGAAAACTTGAAGACTTGGCTGTATCAATTCAGCCTTAGGATATCAGGACAGAAGAAAAACTGGTGGTGTCACAGAAAGAAGAGGCAAGAGCAATGCTTTGAATTTGAAGTCTCTAGAAAAAATTTATATAGGGCATCCCATCCTGGTGGTTATAGAAATAAATGATCAATCTGTAGAATCTAGAGATGGAGCCACACCCACTGTTTCTAAGACAGGTGCTTATGGGAAGGCAGAAGTAGGATCCATATAATTTTAATGTCTAGCCCATATTTTCAAGGCTCCATTCATCTATGTCAACTTTCTATAACATAGAGCTTTATATCTGTTGATGAGGATTTAGGCACATGTGCATTTTCTCAACAGACATTGACTCAAAGTGTCTGTGGTTGCTTGAAAGAAAATGGCCCCCATGGACACCTAGGGATTGACACTGTTAGGAAGTGTGGCCTTGTTGGAGTAAGTGTGGCTTTGTTGGAGGAGATGTGTCACTAGGGGACAGGCTTTGAGGTCTCAGTTGCTCAAGTCACACCTAGTATGTCATCCTTTTCCTGCTGCCTTTGGATCCAGATGTTGAATTCTCAGTTAGTTTTCCAGCACCATGTCTGCCTGTGTGCCACCATGCTTCCCACCATGATGACAATGGACTAAACCTCTGAAGTGTAAGCCACCCCCCATAGGCGGAGTTTTCCTGTCCTGACCACCTGCTCCCAAATAACGGGCAGCCACTTCCCAAATAACTGACTCAGAGACTTAATATAAATTATAAATGCTCAGCCAATAGCTCAGGCTTACACTTAAATTAACCCATATTTCTTATCTATGCTTTGCCACATGACTTGGTAGCTTTTCTCAGTATAGCATGCCCATCTTGTTTTTCTGTATCTCCTCACGACTCTCTAACAAAGGCCTTTAAGGATCCAGCCAAAAAAGGCTTCTCTCAGAGTTCAAAGGAGACTCTACAACCAGCTAAGGATCCCATCTGAGGGATAAAGAATGAGTCTGAGCACTGTGCTCTTTCAGTCTATCTCTTTATTGTTCTAAGTAAGCTCCCTCATCTCACCACTGTTCTCTCTTTCTTCTACCCAGAGTCTCCAAAGTTTTTTAGTTTTTATGCACATACTGTTAGAATTCTGCCCTCACTCCAACTACATTACCGCACAGGCGCAGTTCAGGAGTTAAGCAAAGATTCTTGCATCTTAACGTCATCAGTGTGCGCTGGTGACTGCATGTACACGGTGTGGTCACGCAATCAGCACATGCATGGTATAGCTTCCTAAGCCCACTTCACCTTCACCGGGAGCCCTTAAAAAGACGGACACAGACCCCACCCTCTTTCTGTTCTGCTCTGCTCTCTCTCTCCCCCCACTCCACCGTCTTTCTCTCTCTTTCCTCCCCAGGCCTGGTCCTTTTATCCCTCCTTCTCTTCCTCCTAATAAAGCTCTCCACTACTAAGCAGCCAGGTTCTATTGTGCCTGTGACCTTTCCACCGGTAACCAGTGCAGCCACCAGTGTCGTTTATCATTCATTTCACATACAATCAGCAATTCTCTGGCCAAAGCAAGGTCACAAGGCTTGAATTCTTTCAGGGTCATAAAAGCAGATAAGAACTGCACAAGGTGGTAACTGTCAGGTTTTCTTTATGACTCGAGGTGGGAGTGACTTGTAATAGCCTCAGTGAACTCCTAAAGGGAACAGGGTCAAATGAGAGGGAGAGAGACCTTAAATCAATTAGGGAAATCTAAGAAGGGAAAAGGAGGAATCCATCTGTAATACTGCATTACTAAGTGTGGTTAGATAATAAGCTAATTAATAAACCAAGGTGAAAGTAAGTACAAAGTGTTAAGAATTTGTTAGTGTGAGTGTTGGTTATTTTACAATGTTGGTTATTTTACGGCACTGGTTATGCTACGGCGCTGCACCCTCCCCCTTGGCTAGTCGCCGCCTGCGGCTGCCATGCCGGCGGAGGAGCGTTGGTGGCGCACGCCTTTAATCCCAGCACTCGGGAGGCAGAGCCAGGCAGATCCCTGTGAGTTCCAGGCCAGCCTGGGCTACCAAGTGAGCTCCAGGAGAGGAGCAAAGCTACACAGAGAAACCCTGTCTCAAAAAAAAAAAAAAAAAAAAAAAAAAAAAAAAAAAACAGATCGCTTCCCTGCTGCATTCTGGGTTCCCTGCCATGTCTGTAGCCAAACCTAGGTCTGCTGGAGGTCTTAGCTTCATGTACCCATGCATCTTGGTGCCTGGGGGCAGTCAGCTGACTCTTTGTCTTTCTAGGCGGCACCTTTAACAAGGCTGTTGATGGCCTGGCAGGGCATTTGCTAGCCCGTGGCCTTTTCCTCACTTAAAACAGGGACCCAACAGCTTTTGGGAGTTAGCGAG
Source organism: Peromyscus nudipes (assembly GCA_902168325.1). NCBI lineage: Eukaryota > Metazoa > Chordata > Mammalia > Rodentia > Cricetidae > Peromyscus > Peromyscus nudipes. Next base: position 25,308 of record CABHPH010162310.1, on the reverse strand, counting down.
TGCCAGTACTTGGCAATTTTGTTTTCGGGCTTTTATCCCTTCCCTGGCACACCTTAAATGCCACAGATGACTCTTTTGCCTGTGGGGTCAGGAGCCTTGCTCTCCAGATGCTTAAGTTTTAGTCGGGGAGGTCTGGGGAACAAGAGACGGATTTTACTCTATGTCCTGATTTTTTTTTTTTTTTTTACTGATGATTGATGGCTTAAAGACAGCTTTTGGAAGATCTGTCAGTAGGCAGATTATAAACCGATACTTTCGGAAGACTTGTTTGAGGATATAAGCTGATTTTTTGGCTTAAGAGCCATCCTGACTACTGTAAACTTATTTGTATGGAAATTAGCTGCTTCCAGACCCGTCTGTGCTTCACAAGGCAGTTTGAGAATGAGTGGGTGGAGTTAAGGTGAGTTAGCATGAGTCGTAGAAGCCGTCTAAGCCCGCCCATCGCCATCCATTTGAGCCCGCCCACCGCCGGCGGAAGTCAGACAGAAAAGGTTCCACGTGGAGAAGGAGAAGGGTTTAGAACTTTAGCAGAAAGCTTGGAGAACTTGGAGATAAAGTAACTCTTATTTGCCCGTTCGCTGGCAGAAGTTCCCGAGACGCTGTTTTTCGGCCAGGTTTACTAGTGCCCGCCCCTATCCGCCAATGTATCGGCCCCTTTTGTCCCATGACTGTAGCCGAGAGAAAAAATAAAAAATAAAAATAAAAAAACCGTGATCCGGAGCCAAGGTCTCGGGCGTCCCCAAAAAACCCTGGACGGATCCTGGCACAGGCCGCTTTTTAGCTCGTCAGCTGAAAAAAGTGGGGGCCCCCCCGCTACGTGAGGAGAGGACTCCCCGGGAATCCAGACCGCGTGTGCCGCTCCGTCGAGCAGATAAACGCGTCGGTCTCACGTAGCCCTAGGACGCACCCAGCACGGTGGTCCCAATGCGAGAAATATCTCAGGCTGCAGGCGTGGGAGAAGGACGCCGGCATGGCGGTAGCGGTGGGGGGTCCAGCGGAGGCGGCAAGGGACGCACGCGCGCTCGCAGTCTCGCGGTCTCGCTGGATGGGGAAGATGCTGGCCGAAATGTGTGGAGACTCACCAATCGGAGAAAGCGGTGTAGGCAGCAAGTGGCAGCAGTCAGCAGGTCCTCGGTGTTCGGTGGTGTATCCGAGTCACGGCACCATTTGTTGGTTATTTTACGATGTTGGTTATTTTACGGTGCTGGTTATGCTATGGCGCTGCACCCTCCCCCTTGGCTAGTCGCCGCCTGCGGCTGCCATGCCGGTGGAGAAGCATGCTGATTAAAAGAATCATAACCATGGTTAACCTTTTTAGAGCTTTATTGGGATGGGGAGAGGGAGAGAGAGAGACAGAGAGACAGAGAGAGAAGGAGAGAGAGAAAAAGAGAAACAGAGAGACAGAGGGGGGAGGGAGAGAGAGAGAGAGGGAGCCCGACGGGGAGGAAAGGAGTGGAGAGAAAGAGAAAGAACAGAGTGCCCACCTGCTTTTTAGGCTGGGACACCGGCGAAGGTTGATGACATAATTAAAGACCAAACCCTTACAGTGAGGTTAGCTTAGGGTAGCACTTTTCCTATCTACTAGTAGGGTGAAACCAGGGCACACTTATATCCTATCTGTCTAAAGGCTATGAATCAGCAAATTCAGAAATGTTGTAATTCTGTGTCCTTGGGTGTCTTAGAATGTCTCAAATGAGATACTTTTGCCTGGACACTTAACACTGACCAAATGCTTGCCAATAAAGATAATTTCAGGAAGGCAGATCTCTACATCTACGTCAGAGAAAGGAACAAAGACCTGGTTGTGGGAAACAGGTTTGACTGTGTGACTGTTTCACACATAGCTAGGGAATGTTATCAATATACCCAAAATGCATAGGGGAAATCATACCCAGTAAATGATCAGAACACCACTAAACTGTGGGAAATGAATCCCAAATTTGTAACAGATGGGAAAAGCCTATAGCAAGAAAACAGCCAATTCATTCAAAAGGCAGTAATTCCAAAATGCCTTGCGTGATGGTTTCCTCCAGCAGAATCCTTTTTCTAATAGGTTGACCTTGTTAAATGACAGCTATATCCCTACTTCATAATCCTGCAGCCTGTAATAGTTTGTGACAATGGCTCCTGACAACTCTCCTGACTCCACCCTTCTTTATCCCAGCATCCTTACTTTGGTCACCCCACTTATACTTCCCTCCTGGCTACTGGCCAATCAGTTTTTTATTAAACCAATCCGAGTGACAAATCTTTACAGTGTACAAGATTATTCCACAGCAAGCCCCAGTGAAATGTTTTCCTTTATAAGATTTTCTGAGGTCATGGTGTCTCTTGACAGCAATAAAACCCTAAGACAATTATCTTCATGTTTTATTTTCCCTACCTACAGACTGTTCTCAAATCTTTGAATGAAATTCTCAATGCTAAAATTCCCATAAATTGTCTCAAGTGCTTAGCTTATTTTGATAATTTTCTTTCTAAAATTTTATTTATTTATTTATTTATTTATTTATTTATTTATTTATTTATTTATTTATTATTGTTTATGAAGTGTGTGTGAGCACAGGCACTCAACCACAACCATAGAACACTTGTGGAGGTCAGGGGACTACTTTGGAGACTCAGTCTCCTTCCACTGTAGGTTGTGGGAATCAAACTTGGTTCTTCAGGATTGCATAACAAGTACTTTTACCCCCAGAGCCATCTTGACAGCCTTGTTTTGATTATTTTCTAAATGAATACTCTGGTATCTGTTGATGACTTCATTTATAATGTAAAACTAGAAATAAAATAGATTCCAATTCTCTTCAGTTTATTTTACTGACAAAACTTTTGTGTATCCATGTGAATATCACAGTGAACCTGTTCAACCTTAGATGAGATCATGTCATTATCCTAGTAAAAGACTGTAGTGTGGGTACTTGACATGGCTCCATAGGTAAAGTGCTTGTCTTGAAAGCCTGATGAGCTGAGGTTGATCTTTGGAACCCGTGGCAGAAGGAGACAACTGACTCCTGAAAGATATCCTCTGATTTCCATGTACAGGCCATGAATATACCTGTGCGTTCTCTCTCTCTCTCCCCGCTCCCCTCATCATATATATAAATACACACACACACACACACACATACACACAAACACACACACAAAAAATAATAATAATAATAATAATAATAATAATAATAATAATAATAAATTTTGAAAATAAATTTAAAAATTCTAGTGGCTTACATAGGCTCATATACAGTATTTGACACAAGATTTATGGCCATCCAGGTGTGTCTCCGTTCCCATATCTGCAATTTTTTACTATTTACCCAAGAATCTCCATATAGATACCATATATTTCTGCTTCTGGGATTTTGGTCATGTAATTTTCTTTAACATGGGGTTGCTCCTGTGAATTTTCATTCAGCTTACAGTTGTATTCCTACCCTTTCTGTTCTTTTATAATAATCTATGCATATTTCTAGTAGTCATACTGCTTTTAGGGAACACAGTTCTGTAGGTTTTCAACAGGGATTTTAATATAAGGAAATATTTTATTTGTAGTATTTAATTATAACTGAGTCACTGTTAGCCAACAATGTAGAGTGTCTAATATGCTTTCCCAGTTAGATGAACCATACCTCTTTTGAGCCCTTAGTTGTTAGGCCATCCATTGGTGTGCCATTTCCCATTCATCCTACAAAGATTGGATTCAAGTGCCTGTTTGTCTATAGTTCTGCAAACATTTATTGCTCAGCTTTTTATTTTGCCAATATAAGTTTAAATCAGTAGTTTATATTTCTGTAGTATACGTTTACATTCATTTCATTGCATGCGCTTGATAATCTTTTCATGCATGTCTTGTGTGTTTTCTGTATTTTGAGTAGAATTCAAATGTGTCTAGTGTGCATACACTCTCTACCTTGCTCATGTAAATGCTAGGCATAAAGAATTTATCAGATTGGTTTCATCCTTAAAGTCACATGTTTTTCTAGTAGGATATAACTTTATTGCTAACATTTGCTTTTAAAGTTTCTTTGTGACTTTCAGCATACATGACTTCTTATTAATACTTTCAGATAAAATATCATTTGCGTTTTATTGGTGTGCAGAGGACCATCTGGTGGCCAGACAAGATAGGCTGGAAAACAACATTTCTTTTTCCTAATCATCCTTCTATACAACCCAGGAATCCAGATTTTCATGATGGAGGAAGTCCTGGTAAGCAGATCCTTCAGCATGCTTATTTTATCCAAATGGTCACATGTGAGTGTATACATAAACATATACCTGTGTTTAAATATTTGTATTTAACAAACAAGAAATGTTTATTCTTCATGGTAATTAAAATTTATATTGTAACAATACTACTTTTCAGTCTTTACTCTTGATAAACTTACATATATTATATCTACCTTCAGTTCTCATATCAATATAAATATATTTTTAAATTTTACTTTTATTCAAATGTATTTCCTGTATATGTGTGGTGATTTGAAAGAAAATGGCCCCCAAAGGGAGTGGTACTATTTGGAGGTGTGGTTTTGTTGACATAGGTGTGGCCTTGTTGGAGGAAGTGTGTCACTGTTGGGTAAGGCTTTGAGGTCTCCCTTGTTCAAGCTTCTGTCACTGTGATACTCAGTTCACTTCCTGTTGCCTGCATATTAACATGTAACAGCTCCTCCAGCAACTTGTCTGCCTACATGCCACCATGCTCCCTGCTATGATGATAATGGACTAAACCTTTGAAACTGTAAGCCACCACTTCAGCTAAATGTTTTCCTTTGTAAGAGTTGCCATGGTCATGGTGTCTCTTTACAGCGATAGAAACCCTAGCTAAGACACTATGTATATATGTCTGGGATTCAGTGTCATAATTCAATACATACCTGTAGTGTGCTGCATCAAATCCTGCTTCTCTTCTACCTCGCATAATCACAGTTCAGTATTTAGATTAATTTTATTTAATTACTGTAACTGATTGGTCGTGACATGGTTGTGTGGGTGTGTGGGTTCATGCGAATCCATGGAATGAAGACTCAGAGGCATCTTAAGAATAAATCTAGCCTTTCCTGGCTACAGGGATGTCCTAGGGCAGTTTTATTTCTCTCCATTACAATTTAGCCAGTTAATTTCCATATGCTCAAAACAACCTGAAAGGAGCTCCCAACAATACAATGCCAAGTGCAAATTCCTTGATTTGTCAGGTACCAAGGGTTTCCTGAATCAAGTTTTGCATAGGCCTTTGTATCCTGAGACAAGATTCATAGAGGGCAACAAGGGAAACAAAAGATGTCTGCTAAACAAAAGATGGAGTAGGGCTAGGTGCTACTCTCTGGAGCCAGGCCAGTTGCAGCTCAGCAGGAATGCCACTACAAATTACACTGAGAGCACACAGTACTTGTTTGTCTATCTGTGTCTTATTTAACTTAACAGGATATAACTCCTGTGATATCCATGTTGCTGCAAAGTGCATGATTTTGAAGTAATCTATGTAAAATAGTTATTGACAACCATGCTGTTTAAGCCAATTAAAAGTTTTGAGTTCTTTTTTATTGATGGTCAGACCAAGAACAGGCTCCTGCCTCTGAAAAGTCTGTTGATGCCCAAGTTGAGGTACAGCATTTTTAAAGACAAAACCATAATTATGTCAATGCTCAAGGTGTGTGTGGGGGTACATTAGTGAGGGATTTGGAGTGGCCTAGCAACATCTGATTTCTTTGCAAGACTCAGTGGTATCTTCTAGACACTTCATAATATGTTTGGACTGTGTTCCAGGCCGTGCACTGTTTCTGATGTGTTGCTAAGGCAGAGAATGCTGTTGGTGGGGGTGGAAGCCTAAGGAGTGACTAGACAGACAAACTTGGGACGGGGTGGTTGTTAGTTATTTTTCCGCTGTTACCCTGCAAGAAAACGTCACGAAACACGACAGAATCCGCTGGTAGAGTTTATTAAGGGCACAGAGGGGGTGAGTGGCCGTGCGGAAGAAAACACGTGTGAGGAAGAGAATTAGATCAGTCATGGCAGCTCTTTTTATAAGGCGGGGCGTGTCCAGGTGGACATAGATGACGTAGGCATGCTGCGCGCTTGCGTGGCCACGTGACCTCACGGACCCTGGTCACATGAGACGCCTTGACCGGAAATGGCTATCCTAGCCGGGCGGGTGTGTGTCCACCGGACAAATGTGTCCGGGTCTGTTGGGTCTGTTGCCTGGTTACGAGACACTTTGGACCAGAAATCCTTGGGGCATGTTGTGCACCCTTCAGTGGTGTTACCTTCATCATTTCAATTTAATACTTCTTTATTGCTAAATAGTACTTCTCTGTTCTCTGCATCCATTCATCTACTGATGAATACCTAGGCAGATTCATATCTCCGCTACTGTGAAGATTGCCACAATAACCCTGAGCATGTGAGCATGTGTCTATCTCCTTGGCTAGGCCAATTGTTTCTTTTGAATACGTATGTAGAAGCAGAGTAGCTATTGTTGGTTAAGCAGCGGCCATGCTGATGGTAGAGAGTGCTGGCAGAAGAATCACGAGCCATGGTTACCTTTCTAAAGCTTTATTAGGAGAGAGAGGGAGAGAGAGAGAGAGGGAGGGAGGGAGGGAGGGAGAGAGAGAGAGAGAGAGAGAGAGAGACTGCACGGAGGGGAGAGAATACGGAAGGAGAAAGTACAGAAAGAGGAAGAGAGAGACCCATGGAAGGGCATACCTGCTTTTTAGGCTGGGACGCCCGTTGCAGGCTGGTGATGTAATAAGAACATAATCCTTACATCCCAGACTTTCACTTACTATAAAAAAAAAAAAAAAGGAGGTAGATGAGAATAGGGGCAGCGTTTTTCTCAAAAGCTGCTTCCAGCTGACTGTTGGACGTTGGTTGGCTCTTGGGGAAATGAGGAAGGGGAGTCTTTCGAGGTAGACAGGCATTGTGGGATACTGTCTGCCATCCGTTGCTCTGGAGACATGTATCCCTCTTGGCTGTGGCTGGGAACCTTTTGTCTGACAAGATGCTGGTGACACAGAAAAAAACTTAGAGAGAAAAGAATCATTATTATTTTATGTTGGCATTTATCTGAGGTAGATCTGGCCTGTCCAGATAGATTTTGAAACATGTTAAGCTTCATCAGAGACAGATTATTTTAAAGCACCTGTTTACTTTACAAGTTCGGCATCCAGGAGACAGGTGATCAATTGTTAGAAGCATCTCACAGTAATGATGTTTACATTAAAGTCTTTTTTGTGGAACCCAGACGCTTTTGGGTCCAGGGGTGTAAATACCTTTTAGCTGTTACAGTTTCTTACTTGATGATCTCTGGCCTCTGGTTCTGTGGTGGTTCTGTATCATTAGCTGAACAGTGAATTAGAACAGGGAACTGGGAAGAGAAAAACTTGTGGTGCATGAGAACTTATTTTTTGGAATTAAGGACAAGGCAAAGATCAGGGCCCTGTCTGTGTGCACGTGAGAAATACAGGCAGTAGATCTGGAATGAGGCAATGAAATAAAAGCTCTTACCTTAGTTGAAAATCTTTTCCCATTAAGTAACTCTGAAAGTGCAATTAAATCTGGTGAGGTGGGTAAGGCTGTCCTCTGTACCCGATGGTAGAGAAAGGAGAGGTGACATCCCAAAACAGATAGCTTCCCTGCTGCATTCTGGGTTCCCTGCCATGTCTGTAGCCAAGCCTAGGTCTGCTGGAGGTCTTAGCTTGATGTACCCGTGCGTCTTGGCGCCTGGGGGCAGTCAGCTGACTGGTTGTCTTTATAGGCGGCACTTTTAACAAGGCTGTTGATGGTCTGTCAGGGCACTCGCCCGTGGCCTTTTCCTCACTTAAAACAGGGACCCAACAGCTTTCAGAGTCAGCGAGTGCCAGTACTTGGCAATTTTGTTTTCAGGCTTTTATCTCTTCCCTGGCACACCTTAAATGTCACAGATGACTCTTTTGCCTGTGGGGTCAGGAGCCTTGTTCTCCAGATGCTTAAGTTTTAGTCGGGGAGGTCTGGGGAACAAGAGATGGATTTTACTCCATGTCCTGAACTTTTTTTTTTCTTTCTGATGATTGTTGGCTTAATGATAGTTTTTGGAAGATCTGCCAGGAGGCAGACTATAAACCAATCCTTTGGAAGACTTGCCTGAGACTATAAGCTGATTTTTGGCTTGAGAGCCATCCTAACTACTGTAAACTTATTTGTATGGATCTTAGTCGCTTCCAGATCCATCTGTGCCTCCCAAGGCAGTTTGAGAATGAGTGAGTGGAGTTAAGGTGAGTTAGGGCGAGAGTCCATAGAAGCCACCCAAGCCTACCCATTTGAGCCCGCCCAATGCCAGCGAAAGTCAGACAAAAAAGGTTGCACGTGGCAGAGGCAGAAATAGGGAGGGAGAATGGTTTAGAGCTTTAGCAGAAAGCTTGGGGATAGAGTAACTCTTTTATTTGCCCGTTCACTGGCAGAAGTTTCCGCAAAGCTGTTATGTGGCCAGATTTACCAGTACCCGCCCCTTTGTCCCATGGCTTTTGCCCATTTGCTGGCAGAAGTTCCCGCAAAGCTGTTATGCAGCCAGATTTACCGGTATCCACCCCTTTGTCCCATGGCTGTAGCCGAGAGAAAAATAAAAAATTAAAATAACAAACCGGGATCAGACTCCAATCTCAGGCATCCTGAGGAGTGAAGAAAGATCTATGAATCAGCTCAAGCTAGGCATCCTCTTTGTCAAGGGATGCTAAGGGCTGCAGCGTGTGCTGCAGGTGGTCCACCGGTGGACCTGAGACAGCATTGACCCCCTTGTCAGGAGCAAAAATGTGTCTGCCGTTGCCAGCGCAGCCCGAGGACAACCCCCGGGGTGTCCGTCGCAAAGAATATAGCTTAGACTACAGCCACGAGAATGGCGGACTCACTCACTGTGGTGAAGAATCATGGCGGTAGCAGTAGCAGTAGCTGTGTGGGGGTCCAGTGGAGGCGAGGGATGTGCTCGCGGTCTCCTGGATGGGGGAGGAGGCGGCAGCTGCAGCAGCAGTGGTCACAGCAGGTCCTCGGTGATCTATCTGAGTCTGAACAGCACCAGATGTTGGTTAAGCAGCGGCGCTCATGGCTGGCCACCGCCCACGGCAGCCATGCTGGCAGAGAGCACTGGATGCTGCGGTTGCAGAAGAATCACGAGCCATGGTTACCTTTCTAGAGCTTTATTAGGAGGGAGGGAGGGAGGGTGGGAAGGAGGAAGGGTGGGAGGGAGAGAGAGGGGGGGGAGGGGAGAGAATATGGAAGGAGAGAGTACAGAAAGAGGGAGAGAGAGACCCGTGGAAGGGCACACCCACTTTTTAGGCTGGGACGCCGTTGCAGGCTGGTGACGTAATAAGAACATAACCGCTATGTTTTCCCTTTTATTGAAAATAGATTCTTTTCTCACATAATATATCTGATTTCCCCTCCCTCTACTCCTCCCAGTTCCTCCCCACCTCCATTCCCATCCTATCCATTCCCTTTCTGTCTCTCATTAAAAATTAATAGACTTCTAAGAGATAAAAGCAAAACATAACAAAAAATAAGATAAAACAAAAACGATCACATTGAAGTTGGACAAGGCAAACCAACAAAAGGAAAATAGCCGGAAGAGAATCAGAGACCCACTCATTCACATACTCAGGAATCCCACAAAAACACTAATCTAGAAGCCATAGTATAATATATACATGGAGGACCTGCTGCAAACCATGATAGGCCCTGTGCATGCTGCTTCAGTCTCTGTGAGTTCATATCAGCTTTGATCATGTTGATTTAGAGGGCCTTGATTTCTTGGTGTCCTCCATCCCCTCTGGCTCTTACACTCATTCCACCTCTTCTTCCACGGAGTTCCTTGAGCCCTGAGGGGAAGGATTTGATGGTGATATCCCATTTAGAGTTGAGTGTTCAAAGACTCTCACTCTGAATAATGTATGGCTGTGGTTCTATGTATTTGTTCCCATCTGCTGCAGGAGGAAGATTCTTGATGATAGCTGAGCAGAAAACTGATCTGTGAGTATAGCAAAATGTCATAAGCAGCCATTTTATCACTATGCTTTCTCTCTCTCGCTTTTTTAGAACAGTAGTATTTGGTTTTACCGTAGGTCACTGGGCTATTTAGTCTTCGTTTCGTGGCCATGCAAGTAATGTTGGGTATAGATTCCATCAACTAGAGTGGGCCTTAAGTCAAATCCAATATTGGTTGGTTACTCCCACAGGCTTTGTGCCACCATTGTCCTAGCATATCTTTCAAATAGTTCACCATTGTAGATCAAAGAGTTTATGGCTGGCTTGGTGTTTACATTTCTCTTTTGAAAGCATGCAGAGTACTTTCCTATACAAAAGACTCTATCTAGAAAAAACACAGGGGAGAAGACTCTGTATAGGTAGGAGCTCAACTTCTCCATGTTCGATGAGTTATGTAGGTATTGTCTTCAACCATGGGGCCTTGCTGTCAATTTGTGGAAAGCAACCTGTAGTCTTGGCCACAGCCTGAGTTTGGGGGTTCGCATGGGACTCCTTTGGCCAGCAATTCAATTAGATATAACTCAGTCCTGGCACTGGAAGCTTCAATTGGTGAAAACAGATGTCCAGTTGGGGCTCTGTCTCCCCATTATTTTCAATTTCATTTAGGTCACTTCATATATGTATATATTTTAGAAAGTTTCTACTGTGTTACATTTCCATACTATCACTCAAATGTTCCTTAACTTTAGCTGTCTCTGCCTGCATTCCCTCCCTCATTTCCCTTTTCCCTCTCCCACCCCACTTGATCCTCCCATCCCAGCATCCCCATCCTTCCAGAACTTATCTGTTCTATTTCTCTTTCTTAAGATATCTATCCATAACTCTTACTCCCTTAATCTATACCTATTCTCTGTGGTTCTATGGATCATTGCTTACTTACTAATGACTTAACAGCTAATATATCACTTATTTTATTTATCTTAGCCATTCTGACAGGTATAAGATGAAATCTCAAAATAGTTTTGATTTTCATTTCCCTGATGGCTAAGGATGTTGAACATTATTTGAAGTGTTTCTCAGCCATTTGAGTTTCTTCTTAAGAATTCTGTTTAGATTTATATTCCATTTTTTCATTGGGTTATATGTTTTCCTGATATCTATTTTTTTGAGTTCTTTATATATTTGGGATATTAACCCTCTATTGGATGTATAATTGGTAAAAAAATCTTCTATCATTCTGTAGGTTGCTGCTTTGTCCAAATGATGCAAAAGCTTTTCTTTCAGTTTTATGAGGTCCCATTTATTAATTGTTGATTTTATAGCCTGTGTTAACAGTATTCTGTTCAGTAAGTAATCTCCTGTGCCAATGTATTCAAGGCTATTCCCTACTCTTCTATCAGGTTCAGTGTATCAGGTTTTATGTTGAGGTTTTTGATCTACCTTGAAATTGAGTCTTGTGCAGGGTGATACGTTTGAATCTATTTGGATTCTTCTACATACCATTCAGTTTGACTAGCATCATTTGTTTAAAATGCTGTCTTTTTCCCAAGGTGTGCTTCTGGCTTCTTTACCATAAATCAAGTGTTCATAGGTGTGTGGATTTATGTCCAGGCCTTCAATTCAACTCCTATCTGGTTTTATTTTTTTTGTACCAATACCATGCTGTTTTTATTACCATAGCTCTGTAGTACAACTTGAGATCAGGGATGGTGATAACTCTAGCAGTTCTTTTATCATTTAATATTGTTTTAGCTACATAGGGTTTTTTGGGGTTTTTTTTTTGTTTGTTTGTTTTTCAAGACAGGGTTTCTCTGGGTAGCTTTGTACCTTTCCTAGAACTCGCTTTGTAGACCAGGCTAACCAGCTACATAGGTTTTTATGTTTCCACGTGAAATTGAAAATTGTCCTTTTAAGATCTGTGAAAAATTGTGTTTGTTTTGTGTTGGCCAACTACTCCTAGGCATTGGGACTGTCCTGGAATGTGGTTGATATGCCCAGTGACACTCCACTAGAGAAAACTTACTTTTATTTTCCAGTGGGTATCAATTAAAAATAGCTTCTTGGTTGAGGTGGGATCCTGTGTCCATTTCCCTATCTCAGTGCCAGACCCCATCTGGCTTGACCTTGTGTGGGTCTTATACTTCCTAGCTCCATCCATTTACTTACATATTTCATAATTTTCTTTTTCTTAAAAGCTTAACAATTAATAAATTTAAGCTTTCTTTAATAGTTTAACAGATATTTTTAGTAATGATCCATTGCGTAAATGTACCACACTTCATTATCCATTCATCAGTTGATGGACATTCAAGCTGTTTCCAATTTCTGGCTATCATAAAAGAGCATCATTGAACATGGATGAGTTGATTTCTCTGTAGGACGTAGCAATGTAGGATATACAGTTCTTTGGGTATATGCCAAATAATGGTATAGCTGGATCTTTGAATCAGTCATTCTCAGCTGCATGCGGAATGGTCACGCTAATTTCCACAGTGGCTATAAAAGTTTCCACTCCCACCAGCAATGAATGGTGTTCTTCTTTCTCCACATCCTCACACCAGCATGTGTTCTCATTTGTTTTTATTGATCCTACCCTTAAGCTAACATTTGATGACTTCTAGTAGGTTGGCAGTGCTTCAGGACAGGCCCACATCTGAGAATATTTGGACAATGCAAATTGAACTTAATGGTTTTTTTAAAAAAATTGAAAGAAATCACAAAGTTGGGTGGGTAGGGACATGAGAGTGCATCTGGAGCTGTGGGAGGGTGACTCTGATCAAAATATTGTATGATATATCTTTGTCTGCGATTCTATCACATTGATCAGTGTTTATGGTTTTGTGCCAGTGCCATGCTGTTTTTACTACTGTGGCTCTGTAGTATAACTTGAAATCAAGTGACACATTGTTTTCTGGAAGACAAAACCACTGTGCTCATGAACTCACAACAGCTTTGGTTGTCTGTACAAGACCCTCACAAGATCAAGCCAATCTATATTTTAGAATGGAATAGGAAGGAATTCATGCACCCCCACATAGAGGGTGAGAAGCTGAGAAGCTATGGACAATTGATGGCTCTGGGGAGGAAGAATCAATTTTCTTTAAGGATGTGGTTCAGGGTAGGTTAACCACATTCAGTGAATGGCCCAACACCTGGAATTATACAGACAGCACAAATTGGAGTCAGTGAGTTATTAAATAGTAATATAAAGGAAGACTAGATGGGGTGGATCTGGGAGAAGTAAGGAAAGGAGTTGAGAGTGAATATGTTCAAAGTATATGAAATTCTCAAGGAATCAATAAACATATTTATATAAATATATATAAAAAAGTATAGTCAAGGTAGGTAGAGAAATTGTGATTATTTTTACTTTTTTATTTTGAGATTTGGACATAATTACAAATTTCTCCCTTCCTTTTCCTCTCTCCAAACCCTATCATATACCTCTCCCCACTCTTCCTTCAAATCCACTACCGCTTTTATTGTTAAATGCATGTAATATTACTTGTATATATGTTTCAGGGCTGATCATTTGGCACTGGACAACCCATTTGTTTGCTCCTCCCTGGGGAAAACCAAATCTTCCCTACCAACTGTCTTTGATTGCCTATAGTTTTGTTGTTGTTGTTGTTGTTGGTGGTGGTGGTGGTGGTGGTGGTGGTGGTGTGTGTGTGTGTGTGTGTGTGTGTGTGTAGGGTTGAGGCCTCGTTGCTTATCCTTGCTATTCTTTAGCATGTCCACTGGTTCCTTCCTTGTTTGGCTCATGTTTGAATAGCCACGTTGGTGAGACATTATAGGTGCAGCTTCTGACATTACTAGGAGACACAATCTCACAGCAAAGTTTCTGATCCTCTGTCACTTAAAATCTTTTCACACACCCCCCTTCACAGTGTTCCCTGAGTCTTAGGTGTGGGGGTGTTTTGCAAATGTGTATCCATTGGGACTGGGCTCTACAAATCTGCATTTTTATTGATTGTAGTTTTCTGTAGTGGTTCATCTACATGAGAAATTTCCTTGATGAGGGGTGAAGATTACATTTATTTGTATAAGGACAAATGTGTATAGATTGTTGTTAGCAATTAAACTTGTTTAGCAAAGAAGTGGCTGTAGATTTTCCTCCAATAACCATGATTTTACTAGCACTGAGTAGTTAGCTAGGTTTCCAGAACCAGGTATCCCTCTTGTTAAGCTGTTAAGGTCTATTAAAGAGCTGTTGGTTACTACCAAGTTATACAAGCCACTATTGAACTCTTTTTTTTTTTTTTTTTTTTTTTGTTTTTTTGGTTTTTCGAGACAGGGTTTCTCTGTGTAGCTTTGCGCCCTTCCTGGGACTCACTCTGTAGACCAGGCTGGCCTCAAACTCACAAAGATCCGCCTGCCTCTGCCTCCTGAGTGCTGGGATTAAAGGCGTGCACCACCACCGCCCGGCTGAACTCTTAATGTTATTATGCCACCCTGGTCAATGGTGTGGTTCATAGGTGTCACAGCTGGGTGGGACTGTTGGTTACCTCCCTCCTTTGGAAACTTATGTGCTGCCTTCTGATACCATGGAATCTAGTCTTCCAGGAGGAGGAGGCATATAGGTCAGTTCCAGCTCTGGAGTCTCTGGGCCCTGTTTCTGAAGTTTATGCTGTCTTCCACACTAGAATTTATCTTCTATCTCTGATGGGCAACCAAGGCCGTATGTTTGGGGAGTCTCTTGGACAGCCCTGGCCAACTACTCAAAAGAGGGATTTTCATGTCTGATATTGTAGTTTTTGATAGGTATCTTTGGCTCTTGGAGGGAGCTTTGTCAGCCCAGTAAGAAAAATTTATTAAAACTATGTATGTATATTTATACAGAGAATTACTTGTATTATAGATTTTGGGAGTTTTGTTTTTTGTTTTTTTATTTGTTTGTTTTGCGTTTTTGTTGTTTGTGTTTTTTCTTAGTAAATATTTAATAGTATGATTGCTTGTGGCTTTTTCACACATCCTTATTGTAGCAATTGTGTTTTAACTTTTGATATTACATGAGTTATTTGGGGTGATTTTCAGTATGTTTCCTCAAGTTTTGTACAAATTACTTAGGATCTTATTAAAACACAAATTCTAATTCAGCGGAAGAAAGAAAAAAACTAATGCCAATTCTTTGAAAACTATTCTAAAGCATGAAAATGGAGGGACCCCTTCTAAATTTATGGTATAAGGTCAGCATTACACCTGTCACCTGTCAAGGACAGACACACACACTCACCAAACCACACACAAACTCTGGCCAAGTATTCCTGATGGAAACAGATGCAAATATTCTTAGCAAAATACTAGCAAACCAAGCTGGAGAGATGGCTCAGTGGGAAAGACTGCTTGCTATGAAAGCATTAGGACCTGAGTTCAAATCCCCAGCACCCATGTTTGAAAAAGAGGGTGTGCCTGTGTATATCTATATCTTTACAATGAGGAGCAGAGACAAATAGATCCTGATCTCACTGGCCAGTGAACTGAGTGGAAATAACAATGTTCAGATTCATTGAGAGACTGTCTCAAAAAGCTAAGGTGGAGAGCAATAAATGTGGATCCCTAACATGTCCTGCTGCCCTCTGCATGTGTGCACATGGGCACACACGGCCAGCCACACACAGTTGTACATGCACATATCATATACCCATTAAAAACACTAGCAAATCAAATCCAACATCGTATCAAAGATTGTTTATCACAATCAAGTTTGGTTAATCCAGAGAGGCAAGGATGATTCATTTATATAACCCTTTTGAAGTGTAGTATACCATATAAGCATAAAGATAAAATCATAATTATCTCAATAGATGTAGAAAAGGCATTTGATAAAATACAATATTCTTTTATGATAAAGCCCTGAACAAGTTATGTATAGACTGATCATACTCTAAGTATAATAAAGGATAGCCCATATCTAACATCATACTAAATACAGAAAAGCTGAAAGCATTTCTTCTAAGATCAGGAACAAGGCAAGAGTGCCCAGTTTCACTGCTCTTGTTCAGTACCAGTTAGGCAAGGCAATTAAATAAAGATAGGAAACCAAGAGCAGAAGTCTTACTATCCCAGATTGCAAACAATATGATTTTATTGAGAGAAAACCAAAACTCTACCAAGACTCTTAGAACTGATTTCTTGCAAGATGCAAAATGAACATAATCAGCATTTTATATATCAGTAATGAAATTGCTGAGAAGCAAATCATGAAAATAATTCCACACAGTAGTTACAAAAAAAATACCTAGGAATAAATTTAACCAGACCGGAAAGACCTCTGTAATGAAAATTACAAAATACTTTTTTTAAAAAAGAATAAAAGAGAAAATGAGAATGTCTTCGTGTTCATTAATTGGAAGAATTAATATTTTTTAAATGTCCACAGTATCTAGTTTATGGATTGATTGAAGTTTTTATCCATATTTGTGTAGTTACATTGTAGTGTTCTTTCCAAGTAAAAACACTTTAAATTGTTAATGTTACTGGACTATTTGTGTCTATGTATAACTATTAATTTTATGTAAAATGTTAAAAATTAGTGATAATTTTACACAAGTACTATATTTATATCCTTTCCCCCCTCCAACTTCTACTGTATCCTACAGCACTCCCCCAAAATAGTCTCCATCTGCTGCGAAATCAGCATCTTTGATGATGCGTGAGAGCTGCACTCATCTGTGGTTATAAGGATGAGTATTTAGAATACTCTTAGAAATTATATTGATTTAGGAAAATGGCAGTAGTGGGTTCTCCACTAGGACCTATGACAACTCCAAGCACTGACAGATGTCTTGTAATTTCTTATTTTTGCTTATGTGTGTATGTAGTGTGCCTGCATGTATATATCCACATTCACATGTCTGTGGGTACATATGTGTCCTTGGGGGTCTGAGGTTGCAGTTGTGTTCTCTTCCTTATGTAATGAGATAGGATCTCTTGATGAACTTGTAGCTTGCCATTTCAACTAGTCTAGCTACCAGGGATACCCATGTCCACCTCCTGCATGCTGGGATAACCTAAAAGCTGCCATGCCTACCTGGCATTTTCTTGGGTCCTGGGCATCTGAAGCCTTTATGCTTGTTGGCTCACAGTTTTCCTGCTTTTCTATCAACCTAGTCCCCAGTTTCTGATTTTATCTATGCTGTACTTTGTTGAACATAAGTCTTTGTGTTATTCTTTACTTTTTGCCTTTTTATAATTTCTGGTTCTGGGATTTCATTCCTTTATTTATATTTTCAAGTCATGGTCTTCCCAATATTCAATTACATTGTCATTCTTTTTGTAGGTAGAAAATTTAGCAAGTTTGTAAGTAGACTATTTAGCAAGCTTGCCAGGTTTTTTTTTTTTTTTACTTTTTTAATTAAAGTTTTTCATTTATTTTACTTACCAACTACACTTTCCCCTCCCTCCTCTCCTCCCATTCTCTCTCCCTCCTCCCATATACCACCCCCCATCAACTCCTCAGCCTCCATTCAGAAAGGGGCAGGCCTCCCATGGGAGTCAGTAAAGCATGGCACATCAAGTTGAGGCAGGACAAAGCTCCTCCTCCTGCATCAAGGCTGGGCTAGCAACCCAACATGGGGAATAGGTTCCCAAATGTGAGCTGAAGCACCAGGGACAGGTCCTGATCCCACTGTTAGTGAGCCCTACAAACAGCTTCACAGCTGTCACCCATGTGCAGAGGACCTATGTTGGTCCCATGCAGGCTCCCTAACTGTTGCTCTAGAATCCGTGCGCTCCCACAAGCTCAGGTCAGCTGTTTCTGTGGGTTCTTCTGTCATGATCTTGTTCTTATAATCCCATCTCCCTCTCTTCAGCAGGACTACCGAAGCTTGGCCCAGTGCTTGGCTGTGGATCTCTGCATCTGCTTCCATCAGTTGATGATTGAAGGCTTTTTTATGACAATTAGGGTAGTCACCAGTCTGATTGCAGGAGAAGGCCAGTGCAGGCATCCTCTCCATTGTTGCTAGGAGTTTTAGCTGGGGTCATTCTTGTAGATTCCAGAGAGTTTCCCTGACACCAAGTTTCCCCCAACCCAAAGACGTGCCCCCATCAAGACATCTCTTTCATTACTCCCACCTCTATCCTGCCCCCAACCCACCCAACCTAATCCCTCATGTTCCCATCCTCCCTCCACCCCTGCCCCCAGTTTACCAGGAGATCTCTGCTATTTCCCCTTCCCAGGGAAATCCGTGCATCCATCTTTGGGCCCTCCTTGTTACTTAGCCTCTCTGGGGCTATGGATTGTAGCCTGGTTATCCTTTACTTTATACCTGATATCCACTTATGAGTGAGTCCATACCATGTTTGTCTTTCTGGGTCCAGGTTACCTCACTCAGGATGATTTTTTTTCTAGTTCCATCCATTTTCCTGCAAATTTCATGATGTAATTTTTTTAACCTCTGAGTAATACTCCATTGTATAAATGTACCACATTTTCTTTATCCATTCTTCAGTTGAGGGACATCTAGATTGTTTCCAGGTTCTGGCTATTACAAATAACACTGCTATGAACATAGTTGAGCAAGTGTCCTTGTAGTATGATTGAGCATTCCTTGAGTATATGCCCAAGAGTGGTATAGCTGGGTCCTGAGGTAGATTGATTTCCATTTTTCTGAGAAACTGCCATATCAATTTCCAAAGTGGCTGTACAAGTTTACACTCCCACCAGCAGTGGAAGAGTGTTCCCCTTACTCCACATCCTGTCCAACATAAGCTGTCATCAGTGTTTTTTGATCTTAGGTATTCTGACAGGTGTAAGATGGTATCTCAGAGTCGTTTTGATTTGCATTTCCCTGATGGATAAGGACATTGAACAATTCTATAAGTGTATCTCAGCCATTGGAGATTCTTCTGTTGAGAATTCTCTTTTTAGATCTGTATACTGTTTTTTAATTGAGTTATTTGGCGTTTTGATGTCTAGTTTCTTGAGTTCTTTATATATTTTGGAGATCAGCCTTCTGTCATATGTGGGATTAGTGAAGATCTTTTCCCATTCTATAGGCTGCTGTTTTGTCTTATTGACCATGTCCTTGGCCTTAAAGAAGCTTCTCAGTTTCAGGAGGTCCCATTTATTAATTATTTATCTCAGTGTCTGTGCTACTGGTGTTATATTCAGAAAGTTGACTTCTGTGCCAATGCATTCAAGACTACTTCCCACTTTCTCTTCTATCAGGTTCAGTGTAACTGAATTTATGTTGAGATCTTTGATCCACTTGGACTTGAGTTTTGTGCAGGGTAATAATATGGATCTATTTGCATTCTTCTACATGCACCAATTGTTGAAGATACTTTCCTTTTTTCCATTGTATAATTTTGGCTTAGTTGTCAAAAATCAGGTGTTTGTAGGTGTGTGGATTTATGTCAGGGTCTTCAATTTGATTCCATTGATCCACCTGTCTGTTTTTATGCCAACACTAGGCTGTTTTTATTACTATAGCTCTATAGTAGAGCTTGAAGTCAGGGATGGTGATACCTCTGGAAGTTCCTTTATTATACAGGATTGTTTTAGCTATCTTTGGTTTTTTGTTTTTCCATATGAAGTTGAGTATTGTTCTTTCAAGGTCTGTGAAGAATTGTGTTGGAATTTTGATGGGGATTGCTTTGAATCTGTAGATTGTTTTTGGTAAGATTGCCATTTTTACTAAGTTAATCCTACCAATCCATGTTCATAGGAAATCTTTCTATTTTCTGATATCTTCTTAAATTTCTTTCTTCAAAGACTTAAAGTTCTTGTCATACAGGTCTTTCACTTGTTTTGTTAGCGTTACCCCAATATTTTATGTTATTTGTGGCTATTATAAAGGGTGTTGTTTCCCTGACTTCTTTCTCAGCCCATTCATCATTTGTATATAGGAGGGATACTGAATTTTTGAGTTAATCTCGTATCCAGCCACATTACTGAAGGTGTTTATCAGCCGTAGGAGTTCCCTGGTAGAATTCTTGGGGTCACTCATGTATACTGTCATAATCATCTGCAAATAGCAAAAGTTTGACTTCTTCCTTTCCAATTTGTATCTTCTTGATCTCCTTTTGTTGTCTTATTGTTCTAGATAGAACTTGAATAGATATGGAGAGAGTGAACAGCTTTGTCTTGTTCCTGATTTTAGTGTAATTGCTTTGAGTTTCTTTCCATTTAATTTGATGTTGGCTGTTGGCTTGCTGTATATTGCTTTTATTATGTTTAAGTGTGTTCCTTGTATCTCTGATCTCTCCAAGACCTTTATCATGAACAGGTGTCAGATTTTGCCAAAGGCTTTTTCAGCATCTAATGAGATGATCATGTGGTTTGTTTTCTTTTGTTTGTTTATATGGTGGATTACATTGACAGATTTTCGTATGTTGAACCATCCCTTCATCTCTGGCATGAAACCTACTTGGTCATGGTAGATGATTTTTTTTAATGTGTTCTTGGATTTGGTTTGCCAGTATTATACTATTTTTACATCAATGTTCATGAGGGAGATTTGTCTGTCATTTTCTTTCTTTGTTGCATCTTTGTGTGGTTAGGGTATCAGGGTAACTGATGATTGGTTCTGTTTCCTTAGGGGTTATAGGTCTATTTAAATTGTTTATCTGGTCTTGATTTAATTTTGATATGTGGTACCTATCAAGAAAATTGTCCATTTCTTTTAGATTTTCTAATTTTGTAGAGTACAAGTGTTTGAAGTATGACCTAATGATTCTCTGGATTTTCTCAGTGTCTGTTGTTATATCCCCCTTTTCATTTATGATTTTGGTAATTTGGATATTCTTTCTCTGCCTTTTGGTTAGTTTGGATAAGAGTTTGTCTATCTTGTTAATTTTCTCAAAGAACCAACTCTTTTGCTTCATTGATTCTTTGTATTGTTCTCTTTCTTTCTATCTTGTTGATTTCAGCCCTGAGTTTGATTATTTCCTGTCATCTACTCCTCCTGGGTGAATTTGCTGCTTTTTGTTCTGGAGTTTTCAGGTGTGCTGTTAAGCAGCTAGTGTGGGATTTCTCCAAATTCTTTATGTGGGTATTTAGTGCTATGAACTTTCCTCTTAGCACTGCTTTCATAGTGTCCCATATGTTTGGGTATGTTATGGATTCATTTTCATTGAATTCTAGGAAGTCTTTAATTTCTTTTTTTAAATTTTCCTTGACCCATTGGCAATTCAGTTGAGATTTGTTAAGTTTCCATGAGTTTATAGGCTTTCTGTAGTTTGTGTTGTTGTTGAACTCTAACCCATGGTGATCTGATAAGATACAAGGGGTTATTCCAGTTTTTTTGTATCTGTTGAGATTTGATTTGTAACCAAGTGTGTGGTCAGTTTTAGAGAAGATTCCATGAGATGCTGAGAAAGTGGTATATTCTTTTGTGTTAGGGTGGAATGTTCTGTAGATGTCTGTTAAGTTCATATGTGTCATAAGGTCTGTTAGTTCCCTTATTTCTCTGTTAAGTTTCTGTCTGGCAGACCTGTCCATTGGTGAGTGGAATGTTGAAGTCTCCCACTATTAGTGTGTTGAGTTTGATGTATGATTTAAGCTTTAATAATGTTTCACTTACAAATGTGGGTGCCCTTGTATTTGGGGCACAGGTGTTGAGAATTGAAACTTCATCTTGATGGACTTTTCCTTTGATGAATATGAAATGTCCTTCTCCATCTCTTTTGATTAAATTTAGTTTGAAGTCTATTTTGTTAGATATTAGGATAAGTACACCAGCTTGCTCCTTAGGTATATTTGATTGGAAAATCTTTTCCCAACCCTTTACTCTAAGGTAGTGTCTATCTTTGAAGTTGAGGTGTGTTTCTTGTATGCAGCTAAAGAGTAGATCCTATTTACATATCCATTCTGTTTGTCTGTGTCTTTTTACTGGCAAATTGAGTCTGTCAATATTAAGAGATACTGATGACCAGTGATTGTTAATTCCTGTTATTTTTTTGTTTTGGTGGTAGTGGTAGTAGATGTGTGTGTGTGTGTGTGTGTGTGTGTGTGTGTGTGTGTGTGTGTGCGTGTGTGTGTGTGTGTGCGCGCGTGCACTTCCTTTCTTTGAGTTTTGCTGGTGCAAAATTATCTATTTTTCATGGGTGTACCTAACTTCCTTGGGTTGGAGTTTTCCTTCTAGTACTTTCTCTAGGGCTGGATTTGTAGACAGGTATTGTTTAAATCTGATTTTGTCATGAAATATCTTGTTTTCTCTGTCTATGGTGATTGAAAATTTTGCTGGGTATATTAGTCTAGGCTGGCATCCCTGGTATCTGCAAAACATCTGTCCAGGACCTTCTGGCTTTTATAGTCTCCATTGAGAAGTTGGGTGTAATTCTAATAGGTCTGCCTTTATATGTTACTTGGCCTTTTTCCTTTGCAGCTCTTAATATTCTTTCTTTATTCTGTATGTTTAGTATTTTGATTATTATGTGGCAAGGGGACTTCTTTTTTTTTTTTTTTTTTTTTTGGTCCAGTCTCTTTAGTGTTCTGTAAGCTTCTTGTACTTTTATGGCATGTCCTTCTTTAGGTTGGGAAAGTTTTCATTTTTGATTTTGTTGAATATGTTTTCTATGCCTTTGAGGATTCTTCTCCTTCTTCTATCCCTATTATTCTTAGGTTTGGTCTTTTCATGGTGTCCCAGATTTCCTGGATGTTTTGTGTTAAGAATTTATTGGATTTAACATTTTCTTTGACCAATAAATCTATTTCCTCTATTGCATCTTCAACACTTGAGATTATCTCTTTCATCTCTTGTATTCTGTTGGTGATAGTTGCATCTGTAGTTCCTGTTCTCTTACCCAGATTTTCCATTTCCAGAATTCCCTTGGTTTGTGTTTTCTTTATTGCCTCTATTTCAATTTTCAGGTCTTGAACCATTTCCTTTACCTACTTGATTGTTTTTTTCTTGGTTTTCTTGGATTTCTTAAAGGGATTTATTGATTTATTCCAATTTTTTGTTTATCTTTTCCTCCATTTATTTAAAGTATTTTTTTCATTTCCTCTTTAAGGGTCTCTGTCATCATCATAAAGTTACTTTTAAGGTTGTTTTCTTATGCTTTAGCTGCGTTGGAATGTTCAGGTCTTGCTGTTGTAAGATCACTGTGTTCTGATGGTGCCATATTGCCCTTTCTGTTGTTGAATGTATTCTTACACTGGCGTTTATAGGTCTGGTTTTGGGATGATTATAGCTATGGGTGTTGATTCTTGTGTTGTTTTTGTTGGAAGGGTATTTTGTTCTTTTATTATCTGTTTCTTTATTGTTTTTTGTCCTTAATGCCCAAGGGTTCTGGTGATTGGCAGGTTTTCGTGTCCATTACAATTTTCTCAGGTGAGGTTTGTCAGGGGTTGGGTGCCTAGATCCAGAGTATCCTTCTGTTCTTCTGACTGATATGGGCTGTACCTGTGCCTGTGGAATCTGTTTTTCCAGCTGGTGTGGGTTGTGCCTGTGCCTATGTAGACTGTTGTTTTTCCAGCTGGTGTGGGTTGTATTTGTGCCTCTGTAGTCTGCTGCGGTTTCGGGGGAGGGCTGGCCATGGAGAGGATGATCAGGTAGGTGGGGTTGGGTGGTGGAGTGGGTCTTGGAGGAACAGAATCGAAAGGGGGGTGGTGGTGCAGCTTAGAGGCAGGTCTCTCCCCTGTTGGCAGGCAGCTGGGGACTGCACCAGAGCAGTTGAATTCCACCAGAGTTGAGGGCAGGGCCCAGCTGCCTTGCTGATACTGAGATGGGAGTGGGGCATGAAATAAGTCCAGGGGTTTAGGATCGGGAGGTCATGGCAGTTCAGCTGGGAGGCCAATAATTCACCTGTTCTTCCAACTGGTGTGGGTTGTGCCTGTGCCTATAGAGTCTGCTGGGGTTGCCGGGGCCAGGTGGCCACTGGGAGGATGGTCTGGTGGTTGGGGTTGGGCAGCAGATTGGGTCTTGGGGGAAGAGAATCCAGTGGGTGGCTGTGGTGGTGCAGCCTGGAGGCAGGTCTCTCACCTGCTGGCTGGCTGCTGAGGACTTTTCTTCCAACTGATATGGGTTGTGCCTGTGCCTATGGAGTCTGCTGGAGTTTGGGGGAATGGCTGGCCACTGGGAGGATGATCAAGTGGGTGGGGTTGGGCGGCAGTGGAAATAAAACCCAGTTGGTGGTGGCAGCAGTTGTGGTGCAGCCTGGAGGCGGGTCTCTTACGTGCTGGCTGGCTGCTGGGGACTTGCTGCTTGCCAGTTTTATTAATGTTAATATTTTACTTTTGGGAAGAGACAAACACATTCAGCAAAAGAAATGTCTTTTATGTCAAATCTGTGGTAGGTTCTGTAGGTTGCAAGCTAAAGATTATTTGCATTTCCTTCATCATATGTCTGAGTTACTCTTTAATCTGTTTTATTTGACCATGAGTTTTCTCACACAGGGTATATCAGGGAAGGATTCCTGGCAGTACAGCATGCCGTGGATAAGAGCATTATGTTGTATCATGAAATCAGTGCTGGGAAAAAGCTGTTTGATGAAACTAACATTCTCATACAGAGATTTCCATACCCAGCTCATCCTCAGGATAAATTACTTTGGATCTCCAGTCCTTTCATCCCTTTGATGTTCATAATTATGTTCTCTTCCATTGTTCTTTCCATCACACGATCCATTGTGTTTGAAAAGGAAAAAAGATTAAAGGTAATATCACTTACTTTGTGATAGCTTCTGTTTTAAAAAGTACATATATATGTATTTATGTATGCATGTACACACACAGCCTGTGGATATCTTTTGGAAAGTTAATTACCTCCTTCTATATATTCAGAATTTCTGAATATTGGATATATTCTAACAGAGCAGCAAGAGACACAAATACAGAAGAGTGAGTCTTGATGATACCAACTTCGCAAGCTAGAAAAGCTTCAGAGACAAACTTAAACAGGAAAGCAACATAGAAGAAAACCTGTAGTCAAGGAGGAGAACAAAAAATATTACTAGATGAACTTGAAGTCTTTTATACTTAGAGCAGCAATGAATTTCAAATATAGTCTGATTCAGGGATAAATTAACATCAGTCCCAACACTACTAGTCCATTAACATCAGTATCCATATACTTTCACAATGTTCAAGTTTTCAACAAGAACAAAAAAAAGTTACTAAACAAATGAAAAATCAACAAACAGTAAAACAATCAAAAAAAAGTTGATTATCAGTAGTAGATTTAGATAAGACACAGATGTTGGACATAGGTAGGGGAAGTTTCACAAAGCCCTACCCCTAAATGAAGAGTCACATTCAATCAAATGGCTGCTGAGATAAAGTCAGTTCTTTTCCAGGGAAAAGCCTCCTGCTAGGTTATCCAGTCCCATGTGGTCTGCCTTAGACATGTGTACATCTGAGGAACAAGTGAATGGACTCAGTAGTGTGTGTGTGGTGTGTGTGTGTGTGTGTGT